>JAHTLZ010000010.1:59807-75478 GCA_023846285.1 Phrynocephalus versicolor
GTGTGTGTGTGTGTGTGTGTGTGTGTGTGTGTGTGTGTGTGTGTGTGAGAGAGAGAGAGAGAGAGAGAGAGAGAGAAGAGAGAGAAAGACTATCCAATTAAAAATCCAACTAAAGTGGAATTATCAAAGAAAATATATGGATTTTTTTGTATTGAATAGTTTTATTGGGTTTTTAAGGGGGGAACAAAGGGGAGGGGCGTGAAGAAAGGGGTTAGGTACAATTTTAAAATTTACATTGAATATGTCAAGCAAAATAAAATAGCGATTTAACATATTGATAGATCACCAAATATTATCACAGTGCTAATAGGTTTGTTACTTCTTGCCATCTTTTCCGAGAAATCTCATCATAGTCTCCCTTTAAAAAGCCGGAGAATCTGTCGATTTCAATGCATTCTCTTATCTTTTCGTGGAGATTCCTCTCTGTTGGCACGTTTGGTTGTTTCCAGGATTTCGCATACAGTATCCTTGCAGCAACAATTACATGGTGAAGTACATATCTCTGATCATATGAAATATTTATGTCTACTATATTTAGTAAAAAAAGTTCTGGTCTAAGCTCTATCTTAATTTTCAAATATCTTTCTAAAAATAGTTTTACCATTATCCAGTATGCCTTTGCCTCTTTACATGTCCACCACATATGGTAAAAGGTACCACAATCATATTTACATTTCCAACATTTAGGTGAGCAGTTGTACATCTTAGATAGTCGATGTGGTGAAAAATGCCATCTATAGAACATCTTATAGCAATTTCCCTTAAAAGCTATAGATTTAAAGATTTTGACTGTGTTCCACAAAGAATCCCATTTATTTAGATGAATAGAGTAACCAAAGTTTTCTGCCCATCTTATCATAGTGTCTTTGACCAGTGTATCAATCATTTTTTCATTTAACAAGATACTATAGAATTTACTAAGAAGCTTTGAATCGCCGGAGCTTAGTATTTTGTCAAGTGGGGTATCATTGGTCATAAAAAAACCCTCTTTAATAAGGTCTTTAAAGTGAGAGTATATTTGTTGGTACTTCCACCAGTCTAACTTATAACCTTCTGAAACTAGTTTTTCTAATGGTTTCAAAGAGTGATCAGCGTTCAGAAGGTGTCTGTAAGTTAAAACTTTTGGAATTTCACTTGTATGGGAGCTTATAACCGCTCCCAACGGAGATAACCACAATGGTGCTTTGGAGTAAAATTGTTTTTTAATCGGTAACCATATTTTAACTAAGGCATTCCTTATCCAGTGCTTTTTAAAGAGGGTAGGTATATTACCCTTATACCATATATAATGATGCCAGCCCTTGTCTAGGCCATAACTCTCAAGCTGCAATATTCTTTTGTTTGTCATCAAAATCCAGTCTTTAATCCAAGTCATGGTAGCGGCCTTGTAGTATAACACCAGATTGGGCAGGGCAAAGCCACCAGTTTTTGTTCTATCCTGTAGATAAACATTTCTAATCCTTGCTTTTTTCTTTTGCCATATAAATATACGTATACTTTTTTCCAGATCTGTAATGATCTTAAAGTTAGGTAATATAGGTAAAGATTGAAATAAAAAAAGCAATTTAGGTAAAACATTCATTTTAACTGCAGCAATTCTGCCCATTAAGGATAACTGGACTCTTGACCAGGTTTCCAAGTCAGCTTTGATTGTTTTTATACCATTAACATAGTTATCTTTAAGTAAAGTGTTACAACGGTTAGATACAGTAATACCCAAATATTTTACCTTGCTAGCATGTTGGAAACCCGATTGGTTTACCAATTTTTCAATCATGGATGGAGTCATATTTTTAGTAAGTAACAGTGTTTTTTCTCTATTTACCTTTAGTCCAGAGATTTTAGAGTAGGCCTCCAAAGTCTTTACGAGTTCTAGAGAGGAGATCTGAGGATTCTCCATAATAACCAACAGATCGTCCGCAAAGGCTTGCACCTTATAAACTTCTCCTTTGCTTTGTAGGCCTTGAATACCTGGAGTATTTCTTATAACATGAAGAAGTACCTCCAAAGTTAATATAAACAGAAGGGGGGAGAGAGGGCATGCTTGCCTGGTGCCTTTGTGTATGTTGACTTTGTCTGTAAGGTAGCCATTAACTACAATCCTAGTGTTTTGGGAGGAGTAAATTTGTTCAATTGCTCGTAGCATTCTGTGACCACACTGTAGATAATCTAACTGGGTTTTGAGTAAAGACCAGGATACATTGTCAAATGCTTTCTCAGCATCGATAAATGTGAAGGCTACTTGCTTCTCAGGGTGGCATTCATAATATTCCAACGCATTGAGAAAAGTTCTAATGTTGGATTGAAGGTGCCTTTTTGGAAGAAAGCCAGTCTGGTCATGTGATATCAAAGAGGGTAGGATCATCCGCCATCTATTAGCCAAGATAGTTGCAAATATTTTGTAATCCACATTTAGGAGAGCAATTGGCCTGTAGTTCTGTATCAAGTCTTTAGATTTCCCTTCTTTAGGAATCAGTGTTGTATGAGATAGTTTCCATGAATCTGGAATGTCTTCACCTTCTAAGATGGATGTAAAGAGATTTTTCATATTTCCAGAGACTATCTCAGAAATTTTTTTGTAAAATTGTGCCGGTATTGAGTCAGGTCCAAGAGCCTTGTTCATTTTTTGGTGATTAATAGCCTCTGTTATTTCCATCATTGTAATAGGAGCGTTCGTCAGAGCTCTCTGTTCTTCAGTAAGTTTTGGGAAATTGGCTTGTTCGAGGTATTGAAAGATGGCATCTTTGTCAATCGTCTCCGACTTAAACAAGTTCTGGTAATATGCCTCTATAATTTTTTGGATTTGTAGCTGCTCTGTCTGGTTTTCCCCAGTTTTATCTTTGAGTGCTAAAATAAGTTTTTGAGATTGTACCTTTTTTAACCTATAGGCTAACCATCTACCTGGTTTGTTTGCGTTTTCCACAAAATTCAGCTTGGCCAATTTGATTTTATGGGCTATATCTGCAGTCAGGATCAAATTAAGTTCATGCCTACAGGAAGCTAAGTCTTTGTTCAACTGCTCGTTGCGAGGATCGTGAATTAAGTCCTTTTCAAGCTTTTTCATTATATTGAGGATAGATTCAGATCTCTTTTTCCTCTCTTTGTTCCATCTTGCCATATATTGAATGACAAACCCTCTAAAGTAGGGCTTTGAGGCATCCCACACCGTTTTCAGTGGTGTACCCTTGTTCAGGTTCAGTTCAAAATATAAGTTCAAGTCTTTGGCTGCCTCCAGAATAAATTCTTTATCAGTCCACAAAGCTGAGTTGATTTTCCAGTGTCTGGGCTTACCCGAAGATTTCAGTGTCCACAAAATAGCATTATGATCAGAGATTGTTTGAGGTAAGGTTTCTATGTCCCTTGTATTAAGTAAAAGATCAGATGAGGCCCAGCACATATCAATACAGGAGAAAGAGGCGTGTTGTCTTGAGTGAAAGGTGAAACCGTCTTTTAGTGGATTTTTCCTTCTCCAGATATCTTGAAGTTCTAGAATATCAGACATGTCCAGGAACGATTTTGGCAGTATGGAAGACGAAGTCTTAAGTTTTTTCCTTTTGGTATTTTCCTGTCTACAGATGGAATATGTACAGCATTGAAGTCTCCCAATATTATTAACTGGTGGTTTTCATATTGCAGAAGTTTCTGAGCCAATTCTTCAAAGAAGGTTTGTCTTCCATGGTTGTCATTGGGGGCATATATACCAACAATGATTGTTTCTTTAGATTGAATGTTTGCCTGGACAAGGATCCATCTGCCTAATTCATCTTTTTCCAGAAGAGTTGGGGAAAGCTCTGGTTTAATATATAGTGCCACCCCATTTTGCTTCTTTTCTTTGTTTGAGGTGGAGAACAGGTTCCCCAATCTATTTTGGGATAAGTATTGTTCATGCTTTCTCAATACATGAGTTTCCTGTAAGCAGATAATTGAACATTGTTGTTTTTGGAGGAGATTAAATGTCTTGCGACGCTTCTGTGGGGAATTCAATCCATTAATATTCCATGTTAGGATTTTCTGGGCCATCTTGTTTTACTTCCAACGATATTTCCTCCCTGATTTTGGCCTGAGATATCGTTTCGGCCTGGCGCCTCCCACTGCACCACCAGAGTCTTGATCTTGCTTTGAAGTCTCTTGTTTGGGAGTTTGGTTGTCTCGGCTGTCACCTTTAGTAGTGGTTTGAATATTGGTTGTATCCTCACCTTCGGAGAGAGATGATGAAGAGGAAGAAGGGGAGTAACCCAACTTCCCTGCATTTTTTTCAGCGAAAATTCTAGCTTTCTTGTGGGATTCAATTTTCAAAGAAAATATATGGATTGCTGAGGTGAATCAACCTGAGGGTAAATATATAAATTGTGCATTTTTAAAAAGAAAAATACTTCTAATATAAGAATTTTAAGCAAACAAAGATGTTGTTTAGCAACATTACAAAATCTGACGTGAAGAATCTGAACCACCGTCATGAACAACTGGATAGTAGAATGACATCTTGAGGGATACTGATGCGGACTGCAAAGCACTCTGGAAGTTGAGTCATGGCTACTGGACTTCTTTTTTGAGCGATCCAAACAGCTTCATCAGTCTGAATACAGCTAGTGCGAGTCCTCCATCTTATAGTCAGTCAGCTTTGACCTCTTGTCACCCTGGTCTGAATTAGGCTCAACAAACAAATGAACAATAAACAAACTAGGGGACATCCACTCAAATTGAGGGTTGAGAGAGTGAGAACAGACAAAAAGAAAATACTTCTTTACCCAGCATGTTTTTAGTCTGTGGAACTCCCTGCCACAGGATGTGGTGATGGCATCTGGCCTGGATGCCTTCCAAAGGGGATTGGACAGAATCCTGGAGGAAAAGTCCAACACAGGCTATAAAACCATGATGGAGATGTGTAACCTCCAGGCTTAAAAACAGGGTACTGTACATCAAGGGCAAAACGCAGGGGAATGGTGTCAGGAGACAAGTATCTAGTTGGCTCATGTGTTCCAGAGGCATTTAGCAGGGCCACTGTGAGATACAGAAATTGGATCAGATGGGCCTTTGGCCTGATCCAGCATGGCTCTTCTCATGTTCTTATGTTAATTAGTTATTTTTAAGGTGTGAACTGAAGAATTCTGGGTTCACCACCCCCCACAGCCCCCCCCCCCCACAAATTGTCTCCTTCCCTTTAAAACAATTGAACTAATTGTAATGACTCTCCAATTGCAGGGGGAGGAGGAGGAGGAAAGGAAGCAAAATTATTTCTGTATCTTGGGTGGGGCTCTTACTTGCCGAAGGTTGCATTTTATCATCCCTATTGTTGTTTTCTCGGGATTGGACAAGCCACTGGACAGAAATTCTGCTTTCTTTTGGACACATATTTCTTCTCATGTACATATTGTTCCTTCTAGCAGAGGAGAAATGCTAAATAAATAAAACAGTTCACAAAAGTTCCTGTGAAGAAGCATGCTGGCTAAATTCATAAGATGCCAAAACAGGCACAGGGGGAAAAGTGCCTTGGCCCTCTTTGCAAGGGAAAAGGTGATGTGGCCAAGCTAGAAAAAGGAGAAGCTGGCAAATTAGACCCAGGAAGGAGGTGGGGGAGTCAAAATAGAATGAAGGGTTAGAAAGGAGGAAATAAGTACTGTAGTTACTATCAACAAATTTCATGGGTAACATTAGAGTATTGCTTTTAATAACTTGTGTTACACATGTGCTTGAACAGAAGTTAGTCAGGCTCTTAGTTTTCATAATGATTATTGTGTGCCGTCAAGTTAATTCTAATGTATCATGACTACAGTATTTCTAAGGTTTTCCAGGTAGAGAATACTCAGAAACTGTTTTTGATTCCCTTCTTGTAGAAGCACCCTGGGACTGTGCAGCTTGCCCAAGGCCACATAGGCTGGCTCTTCTCCCAGGAGACGCAGTGGGGAACCCAAGTTGCAACATACTGGTTGAAATTCAGATGATAAACTGTTTGGGGATGTGGACTTCCCTGTTTTGATAACAGTGGTTTGTACATTCCACATACGTTCACAGAAGCAATGATGGTTGTGGTAGCAACAAGAAGCGATTGCATTGGTGTGTGCATTATGTGCTCTAAAGTCAATTTGGACTTAATGGCAAGCCTGGTTGGGTTTTGAAGGTATGCAGGTGGTTTTAATTTGAATTCATCAGTGCCACTGTACACCCCCAGTAGGCTTCTGTGGTCAAGCAGGAGAGTTGAACTCAGAACTTTCAAATCCTAGAGTCTCTAAACCAACCTTCTATTCCCTGGACTACAGTGGCTCATTGTCACCCTAAGTGCTGTTTTTCGAAAGATGACGGTGGCCAAGTTGCACTGGTACCTCTTGGTCCACAACTTTCCAAGCCAAGCAAACTTTCTTGTTTTGTTCCATCGCCCTGGTCCCCCCTCTCTCCACCGGACACAGAAAAGAGAAGAGAATGTGAAGATGGAAAAAAAGGAAGGAGGAGCTATCAGTGACCGCTTTGAATAAATATGACACAGAGCTGAACCTCAACGTTTTGAAACGGTTACAAGCATCAAACATCACGAATCCAGTTGCCAGCCCAGCATTTCAGGTTTTCAGATGGTTCTTACGTTCTTGCCAGGGTGAAGTGGATTGTTTTAGATCCTGGACTGTGGTGAGGGGGAGGGGTCAACGGGTGGTTATGGAGGGATATGGAAGGGTATGGAATGCCTTTCTGACTCTTGCGGGGAATGCATCTGCTATGTATTTCCAATTCATAGTCATTTGTTTTGCACAGAGCCTGTGGATATTCCAGTTTGGGTTCCAGCTCCCCAGATGGGTTTGTATGATATGTGTGTATCTCATTTGGTTGTAGGTGCTGGGAAGACCATACCACATTATGGGGCACGGTCCCTGACTCTGACAGAGTTTGGCAATTTATTCTGCTAGCAGAAGCTAGTACTGTATTTATGGAGACAAAATCTACGCAAAGCAGCCAGAGTTTCTTAAAAGTAGTTATATTACCTATATATACAAGCTATAACAGAGTTTCAGCATCACATCACAGAGTACACAGAGATAGCATATCAGCATAACATATTGCACACACAGAGTATGGCAGTATGGGTACCTTCTTACCAAAGGCCAAAAGGCTACTGATTCTTGGTGCATTTTGATACTCATGTCAGCCAATCACAAAAGGGGTTACATCATGCTATTCCTTCAACCTTGCCCATTACATCTTATGCTGTACACCTGGCAGTAATTAGAAAACTTATAGACCTGTGTTGCAATGACTCAGCATCATATACTGGACTCCATTTTACAAATCAATTAAATATACGTATGAATGCCTGTAGACAAACCTATTCTACCTAATTCAGCATATTTTGCTGACTCTCATCTAACAGGCTCCTGCTGTGAAAAATCTAGCTGATCAGGGGAGTTCTTGTTATTAAATCACAACTTCAGAGAAGGAGAGGGGGGATGAGGGAGTGAGGGAGAGACTTATTTCCAAAAACATGAATAAGGAGAGATGTAGCCCCATTCTTGGCCATCCTTAAAAAAGAGGTGGGAATCATTCATGGCCCGAAATGTGGGCAGTGGGGGTCCCCTGTGCGAACTGGCATCTGGTGGGCCATATAATTACAGTGTCCAATCGTGAAGCTCAACCTGCGGTGGTGTTCCCAGTGCCTCTTGGGGAGTTGGCAGCTGTTCCTGTTCCACCGTTTGTTTAGTGTGGGTAGGTGGCAATTATGTGGGTCTTTGCTTTTACTAATTATCAGTCACGGAAAGCAATTACAGGAGCCAGCAGATTAAGTAATAATTAGAGTGATTAATTCTATTTCTCTTCCCTTAGGGCTTTTATTCACCGTTGGCTTTGCTCAAGGTGTCCATGTGCTCAGGGGGAGGGTTAAAGGGCGAGTGCCAAAAAGAGAGCAATGGGCCTTTGGCAGAAAGACTGCGGGGCCTGAACCCTGGCTGAATCTTGGTGGAAGATCAACAACAGCTCTGGAGGCAGAACACAGGAATGAGCCAGTCCCCAAGATCTTACCTCTCCTCTTTTTTTGCAGATCAGAAAGGAGAATCTGCTACTCACTCTGGATCAAGAACCGTTCGTCCAAATGATCATGGGTGAACCCAGAAGAAGGCTGGTTATTGCAAAATCCCCATTAAGAAGCACTTGCATTTGCCAGGAGGGGGCAATGGATGGTGCGGCAACTACCTTGGCCATTTACCCTGCACTTTATGTTGGATTGGGCACAGGTGAAATCATCTAAAAACCCAGTAACTACACAATATATTCATTTATTTAGAATATTTTTACCCTGCTTTTCTCCTTGGAAAAGGAACAAGGCAGCTTGGGAATACAGCTCAATGTGGACAAGCCTTGTAGGATCGCCTTTTCTGAACAGAGCATCGTGTTTCTGTTGTGGTCGTTGTTCAGCTGGCAGGGATGGTTTAAATTTGTTCCAATCAGTTTGACATCACTTTTGCCCAGTGTGGCCACCTGATGCAATGCAAACAGGCACTCATAGAGGTGTTATTTCCTGCCAACTATATGCCCCTTATCTCCAAACTATCTTTTTCTTTCTTCCTTTGTTTCTCTCTTTCCTCAAAGGTTTCAACTCAGCACTGAAAAAGAGTTTCTTTAGGGCACTTAGCAGATCAATTTAAAAAGAGAGAGAGAAAGAGAGACAGAAATAGCCAATTAGCACTTGTTGGCACCTTAAGGCACCTTCTGCTATTGGAGCTCTGCACAAGCTGAGCTCTTTGCCTCTGCTGACGCCTATATTGGCTACAGTGATGGCCAATTTCCACAGGTATGAATCACAACAGGTCAAATTGTATTTCCCTGTTGCATAGTTGCAAGGTGAGTGGGACTATTAGGCTGTCACCCTCAAATAGGATTCTTGAGAAAACCAATCTAGGCACCCCACAGCTGATGACTTCAGCCTATTTAGAGGCAGATCATGACTTCAGTTATCCCAAATGTTTGATGCAGTTCTCAGACAAATATACATAAATACATATGTATACAGATGCAGTTAGAAAGAAGTCTCTTAAGAGAAAGTGCATTTATGTAGATATTTAAAGAGATTTGTTGGTAGAGATTTCAAAGAACAGCCACTTGCATATGGTAATGGAAACAGGGACCAGATTTAGGGGTGAGACCATATCATGTTCCAGAAACCGATAACTCGTTTATCTCATCCCTTGATCAGCTTATCACCAATATTGTGTTCATCCAATGGAATGTTACAGCCTTAAATCCAGTTGTTATTCTTAACAAGATTAGACATGGAATAACGGGGAGTTTGAGAACATACCATTTATGTAAGCCCCATGAATTTATTCCATTTAAGACTCAGACCTGGATATAGCAGTCAAAATAGTTGTATGTTTCTCCTGTCAGTGTTTTGGATACTTGGCTAGCAGGGGAAAGGCTAAGCAAAAATAAATAAATATATAAATAGATCTCACTGCATACTGTGAGGTATTTTGGGTTCTAGTAATAATACATGGCTTACAAAGCCAGACTGGCCTACTATGGCTGGGAGAGTAAGAACAGACAAAAGAAAGTATTTTTTCACCAAGCATGTTGTTAGCCTGTGGAACTCCCTGCCACAGGGTGTGGTGATGGCATCTGGCCTGGATGCCTTCAAAAGGGGATTGGACAGATTCCTGGAGGAAAAGTCCATCACAGGTTAGAAACCATGATAGAGATGTATCATCTCCAGGCTTAAAACCAGGGTACTTCATGGACCAGAGGCAGGGGAGTGGTATCAGGAGACAGATATCTAGTGATCTCGTGTGCTCCCAGACGCATCTGTTGGGGCCACTGTGAGATACAGGAAGCTGGACTAGATGGGCATTTGGCCTGATCCAGCATGGCTCTTCTAATGTTCTAATGTTCTTATGTTCTTATGGGTTAGCGTCTTTTAACATATATACAGTTTAAAAAGAGGTTCGGAGCTGTGCAGCCATTAAAACAAAAGCAAAACTAGACTATGGGTGATACTAGCAGCCTATGAAGGTATCACCCATAGTCTAGCTTTGCTTTACATATAGATGCTTCTGCAAGTTCCTCCATCATCTTATAGACATGTGGAAGCTACATGGGGAAAGGACCTTCATGGGGTGGCTTGCCATTTCTATAAGAGAAGAAGGATTCCACCACCACCCCAAGAGAGAAGCCTCTCTGAGATCACTGCAAGACAGCTCTGTGGTTTAGGTAGAGGTTAGGAGTTCAATTCCCCGCTGGGCCTCCTTGACAGGGGTTGGATTTGATGGCTCATATGGTCTCTTCCAGCTCTGCAGTTCTAAAATTATTATTGTCAAGATTATTATCACAATAATCTTGATAATAACTGTAGGCTGGAGCAATCCCTCCATGGAGTGAAAAGTCCCTTTAAGGGAAGATTGCTCCCAACTAAACGACCCTTCCCCATGGGATCATCCCACAGTCAGCCACAGTCTTTTCTCATTCTCTGATTGCACCTTGTGTGACCGTGTAATTAAAAGCATGGACTTCTGGCTACATATTGCTGTTATTGTTTTGCTGGTTACAAAGCAAAAGAATAAAGCCTCATTGTCTGGTGAGGCCTTGCTCTCCCTCATCAAAGTAACTGCAAAATTGGTGGAAATGCAGATGGTACAATACGTGCTCAATTCATCTGAGCAAAATGGGGGAAAACACATTACTTAGGAAAATTTACTGTCACCCATCAAGTTTTTGTTTTGCATGATAAATAACGGCAGAAACAAGAACAGCAAAAAGGACAGACTCCATTCATAACAAGCTTTCTGCTCTGCGAAGAGAAAGCTCCCAGACTATTAGCAATTCATTCAGATGATGAACTGTAACAAGTGGCTAAGTCTACCCTTCTCTCCACTCTGAGCAGCAACCAGTGGCTTTAGATTTTTTCTTTTTCTTATTTCAACGGCAAGAGAGAGATGGGTATTAAAGCGAAGAGCACCATGCAGCTCAGCCCAACCCAAATGTTGAAATTATAAGTAAACCCAAAAATAAAAGTATAATATAAAAGAACAAATGAAAAGCACAAAATGTGGTGGCACCTTCAGGAGTAACTGATCTATTTTTTAGTATGAGCTTCCCATCCTCTCAAGCATTTCTATGAAGGGAGTTTTAAGCCCAACATATCTGTAGGGCACAGGATGAGTAAGGTACCTACGGTGACAAGTTTGATCGCAACTTGAACTCAAGACTGGTATACAGTAGACCCCCATATCCACTGATTCATTATCCACTGATTTAGTTATCCACGGTTTGCAGAAAAAAATAAATAAATAATTCAGCAGCCGCAAAGCAAGCTACTGTCACAGACAGAAGCTGTAAAGCAAACTGCTCTCATAAAACAGCAGTGTAAAGCAAGCTACTATCTCAAAACTGCAACCAGAAAGCAAGCTACTGTCATGAAACAGCAGTTTTGGGGGAGGTTTTGGCGTTCTCTCTTATCCACGGATTTCATTATCCACGGGTAGGCCTGGAACCAATCCCCAGTGGACACCGGGGTGCTACTGTATTTTGTTGACTTCTACTATTGCAGAGGAGCAGTGAATACATTCCCAGGTTTTATCTGAACTTTTAAAAAGGAGCTATCCGTGGTGCTGAAGCTACTTTTTTTAAGGGTTCAGCACTCTCGGGTAACTCCTGAAAAGTTTGAATGAAGACCCAGATACAATTCGCCACAACTCCTAACAGTGGATTTACCCAGCTATCTTTGCTACAGGCCAATACAACTCACACCCTTCTTAGCCACTTCACTCTCCTAGCCATCCGTAAATGACATTTCCTTTCAATTAAGAGACAAAAGACTTGTGATCGTTAGCAGTTTGAATCCTCTCTTTGGGCTAGCGAGGAGCGGGAGAGGCAAGGTGGAGAACACCGATAACTGGAAAAAGGACTAATTAAAGTGTTTCTTCTGAAAAAGGCTAAGGAGAACTGCCTTTGGACATCAGACACATTTGTCACCTGTCTGGTTCCGGTACTTCTTGGTTGCGCTTTCCATCAATCCAGGCCAGAGGAGGTTTGAAAGTTCACACTGGTGGGAGAAGCAGAAGGAGAGCTGCGTGTATGCAAATAATCAGTCGTTTCAGCTCACCCAGACCCCTCCTTTTTTTTTTTTTAACCCAGGCCCATTCATTGGTACTCCGAAGACAGCCTCACGTGAATCACACATATTGCACGACCCATTGACATTTGGAGTCCTCTCTCAATTATCACAGAAGATCGGGCCTGTTTGTTAACCGATCCTGGCTGGCGCCTAGCAGGAGCCGCAGAATAACAATGAGGCGAAGGCAGAAGTATTGGAAACTCTTTCGCCCTAATAAATGGTATCGACGTTTCAATTCCATGCTGGCATTGATCAAAAGTGCCAGAGGAGCCCCGGCGAGGGTAGCTTTCCTTTCTACTGTGCCGTCGTTACAAATTGCTGGGCTGCCTTGGTTTCTTGGATTCTTTCTTTTTTGGGGGGAGGGGGTAGAAAAACAACTTTGGTTTCTTTCCCCCCTCCCCCCCCCCCCAAAAAAAAAGGGCATCGCTGCAATGCGGTCTCCATCAGATCTCAGTTCAGGAGCAGTTGTCAGACACGGAGAGAAAGAAAGAAAGAAAGAAAGAAAGAAAGAAAGAAAGAAAGAAGAAAGAAAGAAAGAAAGAAAGAAAAGATCATTTGTTTTTGCTGCCAAAACAGAAAAAAGCATTTGCCACTGCCACCTTTAATTATTTTGTATTCTCCATCACCCTTCATACACACCCCTTTCCCCCATGCTACTGCTGCTGCATGGAGGTGATTTGACATCCACAGGGCTGCTTTATGTAAGGGCCTTACATAAAACTGAAGATAATTATGATCGGCCCTATTGAGAACAAATCTGGTCAGGCAAATTTGGCAAAAGAGTTCCTGCAGGAATAATAAACAAGGGCTGCAATCCTGTTATCAGCCCTTACCTGGTAATAAGGTCATAATTAACATAAATGGGGCTGACCTCTCAGTGGCTGTGTATCTAGCCATATGGCTGATAAAACTGATTGGGATCATCTTTTGAATTTGTCTGCACAGCTACTGTGAAAATTCCTCTGAAGAAATATGCACTTCAAGATGATGAGGATGAGAGAGAACTAGGGGGACACCCACCCCCACCCCCACCCCACAGAGAGAGAGAGAGAAAGAGAGAGAGATGGACATACATGGTGCAGTCCAGAATTAAATAACTGTGGGGGGGGGATTAAGGTCCCTGCATTGAGGATCTTACAAATAAAATGTTGAAAAGGGGGAAGTAAAACAAGACTAGATAACAAGATATGGGTATGTTTACTAGCCCATCCTGCAATACAAAGTCAGGTATATATATACGTCACATTCATTTGTTGAGGCTTTGCCATGTAATATATCCTATGAGGACTCTGCTTATTCTTTTTAAATGGGTCTTAGACTAATAAAACGAAAAGAACAAAGAACAAAATAAGGCATGTTCACCATGACATTAATGAAGATCAAACCATTGCTCATTAAACATAAGAGACCTAATCCAAGGGTTAGGCCCAGCTAGATTTAGACCCATGTCTAATTAATCTTTCGGTGGAAAGAAGAAAGTTATGTTAAAATGCACACATGTGTCAGATTACTTAATTCATGCCAAAGTGCCCAAATGGAAGCGACGACAGTAGGGTGCAACAGAGATAAGAACTAGAAAACTTGTGGCATTTTAACGACGAAGTGGTTTAATTCACTGTGAGCTTTCAAATGAAGGCGACTTTTTCAGACCCATTGTTGACAATAAATGTTAGAGATCTTACTATTGCTTGGTCCAATTATCCCCCACAGAGCAAATAAGGAGACACATTAAAAAAAAAGGTTTATTAAACTTTAAATAGAAAACAAATATTCCCCATTAAACAGTCTGTATTGAAGAATGTCCCTTATACTTGTTACACCATCCCCTAAAGCTGGATGGCATGCATGAAGGAAAGACTCTCCATTTCAACAGCCATGAAGACAGATTAAAAACTGTCATTTCTTGTCTATGGAACTGACAGACCCTTTCAGAAAGGAGGGGCATAAAAGAATGTTAGTGTAGACCAGGGGTCCTCAAAGTTTTTAAACAGCGGGCCGGTCCACCATGCCCCGGACACCACTGGGGGCCGGACCCCAGTGGGTGGGTGGGCAGTGGGGGACCTTGCCGTAGCCCCCCTACTTTGAATGCCCCACTAGCCAGCATGCTGATCATCTGAGTGGTAGTTGGGGGGAGTGGGAGAAGCAACATAGCCCACTGCTTTGAACTGCCTCAGCAATAGAAGCTGCTGCGGAGGCTGGCTTGCTCGCAAAGCAGGGGGTAGGTGGGGGGTTGCAATTGTTCCCAGGGGCCGGATTCAGGACCTTGGGGGGCCGCATCCAGCCCCGGGGCCTTAGGTTGAGTTCCCCTGGTGTAGACAAACCAATAGTAAGTCAGATCAGGTTGATTGGCATACCACATTCTGAGACTATTGATCTGCATTCTCTAACAGACAATAAGGGCATTAGAGGTGTTAAACTATGAAGAGGGGGGGCTGTGATGCACTGGGAAGGCAAAATCACAACCCCTGCTGGCTTCTAAGCACTTGTGCTTCATCTTACTTAGCTGGGGAAAGGGTCAGTGGTTGGAATGAGGGCCACAGAAACAGCACTGGAGGGCCGGGGGGGGGGGGGCTCCATGACGCCTAAGACCCGCCGGCCACTTAAATTCGGACCAGAGATCTTGGGGGTTTGTCGCTGTTCCTGTGTTCCCACCCCCTCCACACTCCTGCTGTCTGCGTGAGGGGAGGAAGAAAAAAAGGAAGAAAAGAATGCTGGCTCACCTCTGTTCTGCTGTCTCGCTCTGCTCCTGGCAGCATTCCAGTCTCGTAGTATCTCTTAAAGGGGCGGGGGGCAAAAAAACAACGAACAGAAGCGAGGAGAGCCCAGCACTCACTACGTTACATCCGCATCAGGAATTTTTCACCCCCGGAGAGCAGGTACTTGAAAAGTGCGCTGGGACGCGCTTAGGTGGGCGTGGTCGCACTTAATTTTTTGTAAACCCCGGAGCTGGTGGGGAAACAATTTAAGCTCCGGATCTGGGAGCCATTTGCCACAGATTTTAGGGGTCGTGTGAAAAGGCCACACACTCCACAGATCAAAATATCGCAGTCATGCTCATATTAAAAACAGTAGCTAGTCTCCAAGGTGCCACAATATCTTTTTCCCTTTTTGCTTTGTGTTTCTTGTTAAAGTAATCATGCCACTATTCTTGCAGAGTTTTGATTTTTTCCCCCTTAAGCACAGAAGTACAGGGATTCACATGACATAATAGCTTCACGTTCCCCACAGCAGTCCATCCCCTATTTAACTGGCACTTACAGTCTGACACTCTGAGATATTAAAAGTAGAAAAATAAAAGGTCCCATTACTTACAATTTGCACTTGCCGACCGGCACACAGACAAACATGACTAATTTCAGCAAACATAACAGACTCTAGAGAAGGAAGGGAGAGACAAACTAGAGAGGCAGGTCTCTCACTGAATTTAAGGGCAGGAATGAACAATGGGTTAGAGTTGGCTAGGTTGACAAAAAGATTCCTCCCACCACACTTTCTCCAGGCAGCATGCAAGGTTGCAGAAACTCCAACTGCTCTCTCCCTACAAGCACGTGCAGGCACACACACACACACACACACACACACACACACA
>JAHTLZ010000010.1:75488-89253 GCA_023846285.1 Phrynocephalus versicolor
CACACACACACACACACACACACACACACACACAAAGGTTGCCTCTAAATGCAATGGTTTTTCTTTCCTGAAGAGTCCAACCACATCAACATAATTCTGACTATATCCTTACTTCCAGTGATTCTCAGAGCCACGGGAACAACTTGTGTTGAACAACAGCTAAGACCAGCTGAAGACATTTTGCTGCCCGAGTGAAATCAGAAAATGGGTCCCCCGTCCTCCAAACCTTGGGGTGCAAAATACTGAAAGCCAAGCAAGTTGCGCCGGCACGGGTGGCAGACGATTCCACAAGCATCTCTCCCGCATCTTGATGAAGGTGAATACAGTACTCACCATGCAGATATGACTAGCCCTTTGCTAAGCTGAGATGGCCAGCCTGTTTTGCCTTATTAGGACTGGGCTTTCGTTGCAATGTAGCACAAGCGCATTCCCAAGAGCTACAATAAAAAGTACAACTTCGCAGGAGCTGGTGAAGAAATAAAGAGGTCCCAGAAATTTGACCACATGCTGGAAGCATGAGCTCCATGATTTAAAATGAATGTTATGAGTTTTTCAGGCTGTTTGGCTGTGTTCTGGAAGTTTTTCTTCCTGACGTTTCACCAGACTCTGTGGCCAGCATCTTCAGAGGGCAAGGAGCTCAGGGAACTGGGACCCCAGAGCACAGAGAGAACTCCTAGTTCCCTGAGCAACTTGCCCTCTGAAGATGCCGGCCAACTTTTTTTAGAAAGATCTCTGAAAATTAAGATAGAGTGTAGACCAGAACTATTCTTATTAAATATAGTAGATATAAATATTTCCTATGATCAGAGATATGTACTCCATCATGTAATTGTTGCTGCAAGGATACTGTATGCGAAATTCTGGAAACAACCTAACACGCCAACAGAGAAGGATCTTCACGGAAAGATAAGAGAATGTATCGAAATTGATAAACTCTCCGGCTATTTAAAGGGAGACTATGATGAGATCTTTCGGGAAAGATGGCAAGAAGTAACAAATTTACTAGTATGGTGATAACATCTGGCAATTCTATTATTATGTTAAATTACTATTTCTATTTTGCTTGATATACTCAATGTAAATTTTAAAAAACTGTATCCCCCCCTTTTTTTTCCTCTTCCCCATACTCTTTCCTTCTGTTCCTCCCTTAATAACCCAATAAAATTTATATATATATATAAAAAAAAGATGCCGGCCACAAAGTCTGGCGAAATGTCAGGAAGGAAAACTTCCAGAACACAGCCACACAGCCTGAAAAACTCACAACTATCAGATCCCGGCCGTGAAAGCCTTTGAGAATACATTAAAAATGAAAGTTACAGATGGAGAGACCCATAGGAAGGTGTGCAGGGATCAGATCATGCCCAGCAAGGCATACTTGCTGGGATGAAAAAGCCGTGGGAACAGCCAGGTTGTTTCTGATACTTAAAGGGTGCCTGTAAGTAACTTTCTGTTGCAGAGGCTGCCATGTTCCATGTGCCTCTGCCTTCAAAGCACGATGGGAGGTATCTGTTAACGGAGGAAATTCTCCACTTCTGGCCTCTTCTTCTCATCCCTGCTTACTTCTCTTATTACACGTATATATTCTTTAATTACAGCGGTTCCTTCAAGGCCATAATTACCATGGAAATCATTGTTCATTGCTAAACTGGGCTAAACTGCACATTACGAGGTTGCGGGTGTTAATTGCAGGGATTCACGACAAAGGAAGCAGCAGGAATATTCTGGCTTTATTGGGAGATAAGGAGGCTAGAAGTCAGCCCTCGATGCGGGATGCGAATTCTGAAGGCTGGCTGGCCTCCTTTGGGAAACAGGATGCCCCAGCACAATAACGATCAAAGGGAAACCCAGCCTCGTTTGGCAGCCCAGATCATTCTCACAGCAGGGGGGTTGGCCCTCATATGATAATGTCCCTTGCAGATCATCTCTAAAGTACTTTATGAGCATCTAATCTGGCTTTATGAAAGAACTAAGGATGAAACAGCTGCACGCCCACACTCCCTTCCAGCCCTCCCCACATCCCCCCCTTAGTATACAGGGGAGCAGAACTCAAAAGTTGCCACTGTAAAGTCAGATTCAATAATCCTAAAACTTAATTTATTCATTTATTCTCTCTCTCTCTCTCTCTCTCTCTCTCTCTCTCTCTCTCTCTCTCTCTCTCTCTCTGAGTTGTGATATGTTATCCAGGAAATCTAGTGGATGATTCCTCCGTTTGGCAAAATCCAGGTGGCTACAGTTCCTATCATCCTCCTGACCCCTTCTTGCCCTGAGATCCAAATGAGGGGATAACAAGGCTTTCAAGTTTTGCTGTTTTTTGTGGCAATCCACAAAGGCTGGAGCCATCCCTAAACTGATAGCTTCTCATAGGTGGTTGTGAAGGGGCGATGTCGGGTGCCCACAGAAAGGGCTCCGAGTGCCACCTTTGGCACCTGTGCCATAAATAAATAAGTCTTGCCAAACTTAATCCAGCCTAGCCTAGCTTGAGTATAGTTCAGTTAATATTTAGCTTATTATAAATCTTTTAAAATCATGCTTTACTTTCTTGGGTTTTTAAAGCATCTTTTCTCAGAAATCTTTTAAAATCAGGCTTTACTTTCTTGGGTTTTTAAAGCCTCTTTTCTCAGAAACTAGACCCATTTTTCCCTTTCAAAGCATGGGACAATAATCCCAACAGTTCAAATTGATTACGTTTTTGTTTTATATGTTTCAAGAATCCCAAAGTTTCAGAGTCAGTAGCGCAGATGTTTAGTCAGTAGCACTAAATCATATCCTCAATTCCAGATGGAAGACATGGGTTTTCTGCATCACCTCTGCCTCCTGGGCCCACCAGAGGCATGTCTGTTTTGAAGAGAAGCCAAATGGAGAGGAGATGCATTCGTGTGCCTGCATACTATAAGCCCCTTTGTTTGAAGAACTGGGGTATGAAATCCAAGCAACCTTTGCCTCAGCAGCAAATGTGTCAAATAAATAAATAAATAAATAACTTTGAAACAGCAGCCTCGCTGCTTCTGGCCTTGTCTAAGATAAGCCTGGCTAAATTCCTCTTAGGCAGTTACTTCACGTCCTGTTCGTCCCTCCTTGTTGTCCCGCTTGGGACCGGTACAAAAAAAAAAACTTACTTCACATCCATAGCGTGACAGCAAAAAGTTGTCTCGACCACACCCTCAGAACTGGGAACAGAGCGTAATAAGCCATACCTGCCCCTGGGCTGGGGAATTCTTTTGTCTCTGTTCCTGTTTAGGACAAGGTCCCGTGAGGTAACAACGAAGGCAATCTTCCGCTCGTGAAGTTACGTCCGTCCATTTCTCTCATACTTGTGAGTGCTGTGGATCAACATTTCGAATAGATGAAGCACAGGGGGTGTGGTGCACCCTTTAATTTTATGGGTTTCCCCCCCAAAAAAGCAGACCTTGTCACGAAACAAGGCCGTGAAGTAACACGTGTCACGAGACAAGTTATCACAACCGTGAGTAAACGGAAACAGGGACTGAACATGGACAAAACCAGGTGACCGCGAATAACACTGTCACGGTACAAACGTAATCGCAGAAGAAGGTAGGACGTGAAGTAACTTACTAAGGAATTTAAGAGGAAAATCCTGGCAAATTCCGCAAACATTTGGACTTTTGGGCTTTGAAGAAGTGGGATTTATCCATGAAGGCTTGCATATTGTATGGTTGTTGTTGTTTTTTATTACTGGCTTATACAAGTATATCGCCTACTGCCAATTCTTGCAATTGTATTTTGCAATGGCCACATGGCTCCCCCTTTTAATTCCAAATGAAGGAGTTACGGTTAAACCTTGAGATGCTTTCTGTGAAGGTGAAGTGTAGCACCCATTCCACTTCTATGGCTGTCAGGTGGTTCTTTGGATTTTCAACCACTGTGCGTAGCACTTCTAAATGTCACAGGACCTGACTCTGAGCAGCAAAGCAGGCACCGAAGTGTGCCATAGAAGTGTATGTTCAATGGGAAGCACTCACCTGCACCTGGGTTTTCTCCCTCCCCTCCCCATTTAAATAATTCCTACAGATTGAAAATGGTACTGCTTGTGTAATTAAAAAATTGGAAGTTGGAGATGAGGCTTCTCTCAAGGGATCATTTCTCCTCAAATAATTTTTGTCTTTCCCCCTCGGTTTCCTCTACTCTTTCTCTTACATCAGATAATCTGTTAAGGACAAAAGAGGGAATCACTCCAAACATGACTTCTAAGTGCCTTTGTAATGATCGTTTCATCTGAAACCGCCCTATGGCTCATCTATAATGTACCAAGAAAATTGCTTTCTGGGTATCTATGGCTGTTTTGAAGAGGGGGAAGCAGCTTGTAGGATTCTTGCAGTAAGTGTTCCTGATGGAAGAATGGGTTATAATGACAATAGTGTGTCTGCTTCTGTTTGTTTCTTGAGATTCAAGTAACCTCATAAACCACCGGGCTTTAAAAGCTTAAAAACCAGTTCATTCTTTTGTCTTACGTTGAATTTTTCTCCTACCTCTCCTATTCTTGTCAAAACTGGACATTCTGGTGCCTCGTCTTGACCATCCTCCACTATTTCTGCAGCCCAAAACACCTGTGATGCAAGGATTCTGTGAATGGATTTCCAGGTTTATATACATCTCTATGTTTAAAATAGTTTACAGCAGTCAGGGACTCTGGTTTCAATCAAAGAAGGAAGAAATGGTGCTGAGGAAGGATGATTTTTCCTCTGGCCAGTTTCTCAGTCTCGAAGTACAAAGCTGCAGTTAGCTCCCTGGTTCAGGAACAGGGAAACCTCTGGTTCTGAAGATGTTTTAGCCCTCATTTCCCTAGCGTCCTGTTCAGTGCGGCCGCTGGAAAGCCATTATGGGAGATGTAGCACAAGCGTGTCAGAAGGCCAAAGTCTATTTCCAAACCAAACCAAGAAAGAAAGAAAAATAGGCACAGCAAGGTAACTGATAATCCCACCCTCCCCAATAAAAAACCCACAACAAAGGGGGGCCTTTAGGTTTGGTGGATCGGTAACAAGCCCACCCCATGTCTCCCCCGCATTTGGGCTGAAATGCATGTTGCTACATCACCTCACTTCCTCATCCAGTCCATAGGCCAAAAGCCCACGATTAGGGCATTTATACACGACCCCTAAACTCCGGGGCAAATGGCTCCCAGCTCCGGAGCTTAAAAATGTTTCCCCAACAGCTCTGGTGCGCGAACAGCAAAAGCCAATGAAGATAATTCAGGTTTCTCATCAGGAGGAACACTGTCCTCTTTCAAGGAAAAGGCTCCTCCTTCTAACATGTGCATGCCTGAATGTGTGTGTTGGCAAATCGGCTTGCTTTTGTTCCGCCTACATTCATAGCAGGGCCTTCCTTGGGTGCCAGATTTCTCAGGCACTTGCCCCTGGAAGATCTGTGTGCCTGGAGGGATGGCATTGTAAAAGGGGGGAAATACCATGTGTAATCTGACCCTCAGGGTGATGGGGTGGGGGTGGAGAGGACATAACTGGAATATCTCTGATGCTGCAGGCTTTCTGGAGGCACTGCCAGCTCTCACCAAAGGCTATGTGCCTTCTGCATAGAAATCCCAAGCTCTTTCTTCAATGTTAAATAAATGAGACCCAGAACACCCTCCTATGGTAGCTTTGTTATTAAAAAAAAAAAAACCCTACACATCTTAGCAGGTGGCCCCTGCCTCTCCAAAGATGAACTCTCAGCATACCAACATCTGTCCGAGTCTTTCTTAGTATAAGCGTACCACACAACTCCTAACGGCAATTAATTGCATGTGAGAGGTAGTGGGGTCCACTCGCCTTAATGTTTATCATCATCACACGTGCTTGCACACTTGTGAGCCATATGTTGAGTACAGCAACCATGCAGTCGGCTGTAGAAAGGCCTACTGGAACAGCAGCAAAGCTCCATGTTTTGTTTCCTCATCTGGGCTGCATATATTGGCGGGGGAGGGGGAGGCGGACAGACAGGGGAGTTTGAACAAAGGGCCCTGCATTTTGATAAACACTTTATGAGCAAACTAGAAGTCCTGATAAGGGAGAAAAGCTGGGGGGGGGGGAACAGCAGAAAAAGTTGAGGATCCACAGGGATCAACCAAACAATGAACACATTATTTCAGGACACATTAATGTCTCTTAAAAGCTTCATGTCTCCCCACCAAGCATTGAGGTTTTATCCTGCTTTGTGTTTGCCTAGAACTGCTACTATTCCCTAGTGATATCAGAAAGGGCCTGTTAGGACTATGTAATAATAAATACCCGCCCCCGTCAAGTCTGAATCTGAGCTGTTGGGGATGGGAGCAGATTTACTCCCAGGGGGAAACAGTGGCTTTGCTGAATTGATTTTCATCAGAGCCTTATGGGGGGGGGGAGAGAAGGAAATCTCCCCTCTGCGTCTGCTGCAGTTTTGATCATTATCACCCCTTTCCCAGCAGATGTTATTCACCATATTTAAAAATATGATGCATTCAAGATAAGCATGAAAAAACTAGCTGTATGTCAGATACAAGAAGTGAGATGTCATCGGTGGGGTGGAGTGGAGTGGGGAGAACTGCAGTGCAGTCCCCTCCATGTTTACTCAGGAGTAAGGTCCCTTACACTCTGGAGAACTGTCCTCCATTGAGGGACACAAAACAGCGCGGGCCCAGGTTCACATCACTGTTCCAAAGCAAAACTCTCTGATGACTGTGCTCTGTCTGTCTGCCCATCTCTTTCTCTCTGCTTCACCATAACCAACTTCAGAATGGGGTTGTGAATTCTTAAAACATGACCAGAGAGATCCCTCACAAGCTCAGTCAGGAGGTTGTTACAAATGTTGTGAGCTGAGCAGCCTTCTTATTTCACCAGGGAACGGTACATTTAAAGGCTTCCCATGGAGCCTCTGTATGGCTGCTTACAGAATAGACTCAGAAGACCTGCCAGGGCCTCTCCACCATGAAGCAAGAGATGTGGTCTTGATCTGGGTTTTCTTGACTAAAGGTATTTGTACACGACCCCTAAACTCCGCCGCAAATGGCTCCCAGCTATGGAGCTTAAAATTGTTTCCCCACCAGCTCCGGAGTTTACAGAAAATTAAGTGCGGCCACGCCCACCTAAGCGCGTCCCAGCGCACTTTTCAGGTACCTGCTCTTGGAGGGTGATAAATCCCAGATCCGGATGTAAAGGAGTGAGTGCCCAGCTCTCCTTGCTTCTGTTTGTTGTTTGTTGTTTTTTTTGCCTCCCGCCCCTTTAAGAGAAGGAATCATGACGACGAAGGGGCGGGGAGGCTTGGACCGGCAAACGGAGGTAAGCCTGCATTCTTTTGTCCCCTTTTTTCTCCCTCCCCTCACGCAGACAGGATCAAGGAAGTGCGGAGGGGTGGGGACGCAGGAAGAGCAACGAACCCCCAAGATCTCTGGTCCGAATTTAAGTGGCCAGCGGATCTTAGGGGTCGTGTGAAAAGGCCCTAAATTCATGGGCATGATGGACTTTGTCTTCCCTGCCCTGGCCCAGAGCCTTCCCCTCCGTTCTTCACATCCCACTTGGTTTTGGCCTGAGCATCAGCACCATGGCACAGCCCTTGGGTACATCAGTGGTGCCCACCTCAACTCAAATCTCTTTTCCCAAAGAGATATAGGTGCATCCGTTTCATTGGTCACTTTGCAGAGATTTAAATGTATAGAGGTCATCTGAGGTATGAAAGGAGGGAGCTTCATGGCTGGAGCTAGCTGGTCTGATCCGGTTTGATCTGGTTCCCATAAAAGTGGAACTGCTGTGGAAAATCCCAGGCTCTGTGAAGAAGGTACATAAGCAAGTGTTTAGTTCCATTTGGATGGCCTGACTCTTGAGATCACCATTGGTGGTCCCCAGATCTAGGTCCCTAGGATGTCCTGATTCTTGAGATCAGCATTGATGGCCTCCAGACCCAGGTCCCTAGACCCAGGTCCCTAGACATGTCTAGCGTATAGTCTTTGATTATTTGCAGTCACTATTAGTATTGCTGGTTCCAATTCCCCAGATGGACGGTACCACCATCTGGCTTCTTGTCTCTCTTGTATGTGTTGTGTTAATTTTCTATGTGTTGTGTTAACTTCCTGATCTATTGCAATAAAGCGTACTTTACTTGCCCTAACATCAATATGTTGATGCAGAGTTATTTTTAAACCAATTTTAACTTATCAATATTGATTACCATACATGATTCCATTTATATGGATTACCATACATGACTTCCTTGACACTAGTGTTTTCCATGTTGCTTTTCAGCCCTCATAATGGATTTTTCCTTTCTTCTTGCATGGTCTTTGCACCTCTAATGTTACCTTTTAATGTTCTAAGATGCCTTTTCAAACTCCCTGTTCTTAACTTGAATATGTCTTAAATGTTCTGGATTGTATACCGTACCTCATTAATGTAAGCCACCTTGGGTCCTTTTCCAAGTAGAAAGGTGGGGTAAAAATAAATAAATAAATATATATATATATATATAAATAAATATATAAAATATAAATAAATAAATAAAGTCAATTCTTTGTTTCCTCAGAGCATCACCTAGCAACCCCCCCAAACGAGGAAATATATAATGGAAGGTCATAGAATCATGTCCAACAGAAGAGCCCATGGACCCCAAGGGTCACTGAGGGATGGAGCGAGAATGAATCCTTTGCCAAAGCAGGAAATGTAGTAAGCTGCATAATGTCAGACATTTTCTTCTAGCATTCCCATCATTTGGTGTGTGGCTTTGTAGCATTCTGTGCATTGTTTAATGACAGCCTGCAAAAAGATCGCAGGTGTTCACAAACTAGTTATGGAACAAGCATTCCCATAAAGGCAACATTGAGTGTAGCTCAAACATGCTCTACAAAACCCTGTCAAACTGTTGATGGCTTCACTTGTAACGCAACTCAGAAGTAGGAGTGTAGCTAGCCGAGAATTATCTGAGTTCCTGTGGGTTCTTTTAAACAAAACAAATAGCCTGAGAGCAACAATTTAATAAAATCCTTATATTCACTATTCTAAGTTACAAAAATGAAAAAATAACTCATAAAAGTCAATGAAAAATATAAAAATACTTATCAGATAGAATCATATATTATTGCCAGAAAAATAATAAAGCCTATGATATTCTCACTAGCTTAATACTATGAAAAATACAAGCCTAAGCTGGCCGTCTAAATCTAACTGAGTACATCTTGAAGCCGAACCCAAAAGCAAGAGCTTCCCACATACTTAAGTACAAACTTCTCTTCTCCCAGATCTGAGAAATTTCTAGATGTCACGTTAAAGAATTGATCAATGGAAGCTGTCTAATTTTCTCTAACTTGGCTTATTATGTCTTGACTATTACATTCCATAGATAAGAGTCTAGCGACAAAGCTCTAAATGTGCAGTTAATATTGAGCCTTATAAATCACACTATATTCCATCATGCTATTTTCCTTACATGCTGTGTCCCATCATCCTAATTCCGTTACATCACTCGTTTGCCACTTGCCTTGTTTAACTAGAAGCAAGGTCTTAGAGACCCCCAAATTATCAATAAGAGAGATCACCGCTTGAAGGAAAAAGGAACTCCTTGAATGTGTTGAATGTGGTATTGCTGCTCTTCACCTTTGTGTGTTTGTGTGATATTTGTTTGTTCTTTTTAGCATACTTACTGATTTTAGCTTTAAATGTTTTCTTGTATTGATGTAAGCTGCCTTGGGTCCTCTTTAAGGAGAGAGCCAATATAAAAATATTTTAAATAAATGAAGTCTTCGTGAACATCAAAAATGTTAGTATCTATATTTGCAAAGATGCCATTTTTCTTCTGGCCCCAGATGAGGAAAGAAACAGAAGAATATTGCCAGAGAGTACAAAGGAAACCAGGGCCAGGGGCACCCTTGATCCCAATGCCTCTCATGGAATGCCCTTTTGACCATATTGGGCTAGATATACTCGGCCCCCTCCCACAATACATGGTGGGACATGCTTATATTCTAGTAAGGGTGGATTATGCGTCCCGATAAAAGTTTTGCAAAGTTCATCTCCCTGAGTGGACCTGCATTTGTGGTGGGAATGGAGTTGGAGGAGCAGGAGGGACATGACGCCTCACAATAATATAATATAATATAATATAATATAATATAATACAGTGGTACCTTGTATAAATGAATTAATTCGTTCCAAATGAAATTATGTTAAGCAAAATTTCCTTTATACAAATTTTCCCATAGGAATGCATTGAAAACAGAGTGATCCCATTTTTATGTTGTATAGATTCGCCCCATTGGCGATTATGTTAAGCAAATTTTCCTAACCTCTGGAATGTTTTATGTTGTACAGATTTTATGTTATACAAACCTTTTGTTATATGAGGGCCCACTGTAATTAGATTTATATACCCCATATCTAGCAACAAAGGCCACTGTGGGCGATATGATGTGATATGATATATGATATATGATATGATATGATATTATATGATATTATATCTGTCTTTCTCATTAAAAAAAAGACCTAAGGTGACTGACATAATTAAAAACACCAAACAATGAAAGCTAAAACCAGTGAACAGTTCAAATATTAAAGAATTAATATCATTACATTATTAAAACTATTAGATAAAAAGATTACAAAAATCAGATTTAGAAGCGGCAAAACATAAGCCATCCAATTCATAGTCTCTTGGACAGTCACTAGGGGAAAGCCTGCCTGAAGAAAAAGATTTTCACCTGCTTCCCGAAGGGCAGCAAAGACGGGGCCAGCCTGGCCTCCTGTGGGAGGGAGTTCCCGAGTCTGGGAGCATCCACAGAGAAGGCCCTCTCCTGTGTCCCCACTAGAGATGGGCACGACTTAGCGGAATTCCCGTTTCCGTTTCCGTTACTCGTTTCCGTTACGCAATGGAAACGGTAACGGGAATTACTCCGCCAGAACTCGAACTCGAACCGACGAACGAATAAATGGGTCTGATTTGTCGTGGTCGTTCCTGGCATCACGGCGATCCCACGATGCCAAGCGGCACAGAAAAAAAGTTTTTAAAAGAAAAAAAAACCTGATTCCCGGCCAAAAAGCAGGCGGAAATATGCCTGCCGTGCCTGAGTAAGGGCTCAGGGCACCTACCGGAGGGGTGGTTTCTGGAGGGGGGTCCCCGCGGCCTCCCCTCTCTCCTCCTGTCCCTCCTGTCCCTGGGCTGCGCTGGGGGCGGGGTGGGCAATGCATCCTCGTCGTCCCGCCAAAGTCGCCGCCAGCCGCCGGCCGCCACAATTAAAGCAGAAGCAGCACAGAAAAAAAGTTTTAAAACTCCCCCCCCCATCCCGGGCCAAAAAGCCGGCAAAAATATGCCTGCCGTGCCTGAGTGAGGGCTCAGGGCACCTACCGGAGGGGTGGTTTCTGGAGGGGGATCCCCGCGGCCTCCCCCCCTCTCCTCCTGTCCCTCTGACCCTGGGCTGCGCTGGGGGCGGGCATCCTCGTCGTCCCGCCAAAGTCGCAGCCTTGCCGGCTTGCTTGCTGCAATTAAAGCGGAAGCGGCACAGAAAAAATGTTTTAAAACTCCCCCCCCATCCCGGGCCAAAAAGTCGGCGAAAATATGCCTGCCTGAGTGAGGGCTCAGGGCACCTACTGGAGGGGTGGTTTCTGGAGGGGGGTCCCCGCGGCCTCCCCCCCTCTCCTCCTGTCCCTCCTGTCCCTGGGCTGCGCTGGGGGCGGGCCGGGCAATGTATCCTCATCATCCCGCCAAAGTTGCCGCCGGCCGCCGGCCGCCACAATTAAAGCGGAAACAGCACAGAAAAAAAGTTTTAAAACTCCCCCCCCCATCCTGGGCCAAAAAGCCGACGAAAATATGCCTGCCTGAGTGAGGGCTCAGGGCACCTACCGGAGGGTGGTTTCTGGAGGGGGGTCCCCGGCCTCCCCCCCTCTCATGTCCTGGGCAGCCGGACTCGAGTCACCATGCCATGCGGTGCGGGCGGGGGATCCAAAATGGGGCGGCGACTGCAATATTTTTTTTGAAATCGTGGTCCAAAAACACACAACAAGCACCACAGAAACATGCGAAAATTGCTATTATAAAACTGCCAGAATTTTTACAGTAGCAGTGGGTTTTTCTTGCAACAAAATGTCTCCTCCCCTGTCCTCTCTCCATTGATTTTATTTTATTTACACCTGCGCAATGATGGGCTGGCCAAGTGGCCATGTGGGAGTGACCATGCAAATTTTTGGAGCCATCATGGCCACTTGGCCACTGAGACTTCTGGGATGTGCCAAAAAGCCCACTAAACCCTGCCCTAGCCCCCTAACCCTAACCCTAATCCTTGATTCCTTACCCATACGCCACAGTACACTGTCCTCTTAGTGGGTCAGAGAGGCACCCAGAGGTGCACCCCACTACCCCACCCTAACCTCACCAGTAACTAGCCTAACCCTAGCCCTTGTGCTAAGCTGTTGTCCCCTAAGCCAGATCTACTTGCATTGCACTACATGCAAGTACGATTCCCTTCTTTGTGAGACACAGCGAGCGCGACCCAGTCTTGACTCAGGGTTCTCCTGGACGGACGGTCATGCACCAGTGCACTGGTCTCACTAGTCTGCAACTGGTATGCATATCCATATGGCTATGCATGCCCTTTTGCAGCAGCAGGTGAGGAGAGGAGACCCCCCATGCCATGAGGGGTCTCCAGGAGCCTGCTTTCCCTTCCTACCGGGTGAGGATAGGAGGCACCCACGGGTGCCTCCAGGAGCCCGCTTCCCTTTATAGCGGGCCAGCGGAGGCACCCACCCCACAGAGGTGCCTCCAGGAGCCCGCTACCCCCCCTAAACCAGTTTAACGACAGACGAAAAAACGAAAAACAAAACGACTATTTTTTGCGAATTTTCGCGAAAAACGGAAACGAGCTGACACGGGCCGCCTCCGACACACGACAACTCGAGAACGTCATTTTCCCTAGTCGTGCCCATCTCTAGTCCCCACCAAATGCATCTATGAGTTGTATTTGTGCTTTGGGCAGATCCCAAGGAGGGATGTGTAGGGCTCCAGAAAAATTCCTTTAGTCGTCCCAAAGCCTTTGGTAGGACTCAGCCAAATAATAGTTGCTCATTTCATGAATGTATCCACTTTGGCCTTGGGGCTTAATAGTTTCTCATCACTGATGAAAGCAAAAGCAGGTGTCATTAACTTTTGTGCAGCAACAATGAAAGAGGGCGGGAGGGAGGGAGGGAAAAATGAGCAGACCTACAAGTTGCAACCTTTGTTAGGCTTGAAAAATCTTTACCACTTCAGTTTTGTCTTTGTATATAAATTGTTCCCAAGAGTAACTGTTCAAAAACGATAGAACAAGCATGATGGATTTGAGTAGCACAATGAAGAATGTAATCAATTTTATTGCATCCTTCTGTAATGATCCCCCACCCCTTCTGACATCTTCCCACACTCCTTCCAATTCCACTTAAAAGCAAGGGTTAGACTAAAGGCAAATTATTTAAGGCAGTTCTGGGGGGTAAACTTCCTATGCTCAAGATGACCTCCCCAAACAACTGTAAATTGCACAAACTGAAAACCAAATGTTGGTGGAAATTTGCTTCTGGTTCACATTTGTGATTGGTGGAGAAGGGGAAGGAGGAATGGAAGTGCCCTGCACCCCATTTTATTACAAAACAATGGCTCCTGGGAGTGTCCTAGGAAGAGAATTTCCTGTTCAGCAGATTATCAGGGTGATCTTGTAAGAAGAATTTCCCAACTGTCCCAGAGGACTGTTGGGTTCCAATAAGTGTCCATCAGTAAAGAATTTGTCAAGAAAGCTTGACACAGGGTGCAATCAGATTGGCATTTA
>JAHTLZ010000010.1:89263-143833 GCA_023846285.1 Phrynocephalus versicolor
TTCATTCATTCATTCATTCATTCATTCATTCATTCATTCATTCATAGGCTTCTGCTTTCATTCTGCAGAGGCTTTTGCTTTCATTCATTCATTCATTCATTCATTGGTGCTGCCAGGACAGCTTCATTTTGGTTTATTCCCATCATGCGCAATGGCTGGAAATGAACCAAAAGTGAGCCTTCTGGCTGTCAAGGCCGGGAATTTCTGATCTCGTGAAATGGTTTAAGAGGAGGGCCACTTCAAGATACTGGCAGATCCAACACCCCTTGTGCTCCTTGGTGGAAATGAGAATTTAAAAGTACACATTGCGGATGAAGGTGAAAAGACTCCTAAAGATATCAAAATCAGAATCCCAGGACAAGCCCACACAGCAATCCCCACCACAGTACGTTTATACTGTGGTAATAGTTGTGGTTGCCATCAACAATGCTGGGGGTTTCAGCATTTCATATGTTTCAGAGCACCTCTCCCATAAAATGGGAGCACTCCTTAGTCTGGGTGGGCTCAAGGGAAATGTATGCTCTGCCCTGCTCTGAGTGCTCCTCGGAGCAACCTAGGATTCGACTTTTCAGCCATTCATAGGTAAAGATGTACTGTATCGACATAATTCACTACTATGGCCTCTTGGTGATTCTCATTTGACTCCCCAGGTCTGTCTTCCTCCTTAGGCCTCATGTTCCAGCCCTCTAAGGGTGCTCAGAACCTTTGCGTAGGGAAAAATCTCCAAACTGCTTTTTCCCATCACCTTTCGGCCTTCTCTGTTTCCTCTGTGTAACTTTCTTATTCCTGGTGGTGACTTCAAAAAAGAGAAAGTAATAGCCCACATTAGCCTGTGTTGCTCATGTCTTGCTAACGTGTTTCTTCTCAGCAAGAGGAGTCTGTTCCCCTGTGTATTGTGGCGCGCTGGAGGTGCAAAGCTGTTACTCAGCGCTGGACTTTAAACAGCCTCCTCTCCCTTGCCTTTTACATAACAGAGCTTTTGTTGCCACCGGTTCCTCCTTTCATCTCTCATCCCTTTCCACTCTCCCTGACCTTGCAGTTTCTCCCTATGGTTGCTGATTTGAGGTAGGGAGCATTAAAGAAGATGTATTTCAGCAATAACAGATCTCTTTGTAATACTTTTTCTGCCTGTGGCCAAGCAGATACAGGAAAGATAACGGCAGTGATTGAGCATTTCTGTCTAAGCAATATAATAACTGTGTCAATCTTTGTGCCCGGTGCTCAGCAGATGGTGAAAGCTCCCTTGCGTTCAGGGCTGTAATGGGCAAGATATTATTAAAAGGATGATATTTGCAAGAACTCTGGGTGGAGGCCTTTTTCAAAGCACACGTGGCGAGGCACACACTACAATCAGCAGGGATTCGTCCACACAACACTAAAATACAAGCGGTGGGTTTATTACAAATGGCTTGAATTTCGGGACGCATCCCTCTGCTTTATCCCAGATCTCATTCCGCTGATGGATGAGCGGCAGAGATTAAACGGGAGATTGTTGAGGCAATTATAAGAAGAAAGCTATGCTACTGATGGCACAGCGTTCAGACTTGGTGGATTTCAGGGCTTAATTGAGCCTCCCTCTTTATCCCAGAAACTGTTTTCAATGTCAGGGGTCAGGGCTTGCAAAAAGCAGTGTAACAACAAAGGCAGGAGTCTCTGATCATGGACAGAGAGCATCGTTGATGTGTTCCTGAACATAATGTGCTGCTATCTTTCGCTGGGTTTAGTGGGCTAGGTTACCAGCAGAGGCAATTAGTGCCACTGGGTGGAAACTGGGGTCCGCAGAGGCCGATACCTCTGTTCAGTGTCCGATACCAAACTTACTCCAGAATCCAGGTATGATTTACACCTCCACCCTTGTGAGTTTAGGTGGACATCACCTCCCCTGCCCAATCCAGAGTACCACTCAGGCTTATACCTTGGCACATCAAATCTTCACGTGAACAAGACCTAGTGCAGCAACAGGGGCCACTTTCAAAAGAAAGAGCACTACCACCAGTCCCTTGCAAGTTCTCCTCTCAAAGGTAAGCTGAGTTATAAAGGTCCCAACTGCACAACCAAATGGTTCAGAGACAAAATTGCCACCGATGGCCAAAGCCAACCTGTCACTCCATGTTGATGTATTGATGTATTGCACTGTCCACCCAGAGTGGTGTCTTCCACCTGTGCCTCAAATCCCCTTTACTTCATATTTTGGAAGGACTGCAGTTGTTTAGCAACATCAGTTGCTTCCAACATGTAACTCTTCAATGGCTGAGATCCAGTACCATAACATTATGCCACGTAAGTCTGGTGGTATCACCATCCATCCATTATTATTATTATTTTTAAAAACATATTTATAGGCTTCCTTTCTTCTAAAGGATCCAAAGTGGCTTGCCATATTAAAGATGAAAGCTGAACAGAATAAATTATTACATTAAAAAGCATTAAACAGATATCAAACTCACATTCATAATAAGAACAATATTAAAACCTCAAGTAAAACAATTGCCCATGGCTATATTTTCTTAAGGAAACGTTTTGTAGCCACCTACTTCCTAGGTTTCTTTAAGCTCCTTGCAGTCCTGGGGAAGCCTTTTGGGGGACAGCAAGATGGAGGAGGGGAGTCTTAAATGCCTAAAAATTGCTATAATTGGATGTGGCACCCAGCAGGACCAGCACCAGTGGAGTTTTGGAGATTTTGGACTCCCTCCCCCATCCCACTTATCCCAAATACTTATTTGGGGCCAAAGGAATCCTACAAACCTACAAGTGGGGGCATCAGGCTTACGTGGCATAACTTTACAGGCTTACGTGTTATAACAAGGAGCCCCGTGGTGCAGTGGTTAAATGCTTGTACTGCAGGTAAAACTGTGCTCACGACCTAGGGTTCAATCCCAGGTAGCAGGCTCATGGTTCACTCAGCCTTCCATCCTTCTGAGGAAAAGGGCAATGTGTAGCCTGCATTACTGTAATTAAACTGTAACCCGCCCACAGACTACTTGAAGTGGTATGGGGCGGTATAGAAGCAGAACACACTTTGCTTTTACAGTGGTGGATTTCAGCCTGTGAGCCAATCACCTCCAAAGGTCCTGTTATTAATCAAGCTGATATGGTCCTGTGAACTCAATATCACATTAAATGTTTCCACTTTTCCTGCTGCTGTCAGATTTTCCTAACATTACTATCCTCTTCATGGGACATGTCTTCTTATAAAATGTCAAAGAACACTAGTCTATCTTTGTAAACTTCAAAATTACGTATTTCTTCCCTAGTTATGATTTTCTTCTTTAAGTTTACCCAGCAACAGTTTCAAGCCATTGTTGCTGCAATATGTAAAAATTTAAAACATGTATACTGTATTTTAAATTATTGCCACCCTTTTGCTAGCATTCCACTATTTTTCCTGTCGAAAAGACGAAGGCTCTACTCTGGAAGTATACTCTGTCTGTTTTAAGGGAATGGGAAAAACAATATGCCATTGATCTTTAATTTGTTACATTTTAATTCAACTATTTGCCCCAACTTTCAGCTTCTGGGAGGACAAAACAAGGTGCCCACACCCTTGCATGCCATCTTGTCCGGTCAACTTTTCCTTGATACTGGCAGCACTATCACAACAGAAACATGAGTGGCCTGAATGCTCTCCAGCTGAAACCTTCCTCCCCACTCCAATAAATTCTCTGTCTGGAAGGCAGATCTTCACAGGCGACTCCAGGTTAAGGGGCACCCAGCCAGAGGATGAAGGTCACCGAAAGAGTTTTCATGGCCAAATGAGGATTTGAACTCATCTTCCCCATTACTAGCTAAAAGCTCTTCCGATTCCACTCCAGGCAAAAGTGGGGAAAGGGACTCCTGCGGTTTCAGACGCATTCGAGATGAACGTTGCAACACCCCCCCCCGCCCTCATGAATCCAGAAGGACGATGCGCTTCACAAGATGTTGGCGGAGAGGAGCTCTTTGCTAAACGCCTTTCGTGTCATTGAGGACCAAAACAGACCTTTTACATCATTCTAATGCGCCGCAGGAATGAAAGCAGCACGTGCCCCGATCGCCCGCCCTGGGGAATTAGACACGCAACCCGTGCAGGGAGCGGACAAACCCGCGTGGCGAGCTAAGATCCCCCCCCCGCTCTCCCTCTTTCTCACACACACACACAAAAAGAGGTCAATGTCAGGCGCCCTCGCTGATCCGCCCACGGCGGCGGTGCCCTCTTCTTTGATTGGCTACTGCGGGGAACGGCGGTGGCGAGTCCGGAGTGTGGGTGCCTGCCTAGGCAGGAGCTGTTGTTTTGGGGCTGCTTGGCCCGGTCGCCATGGGGCTAGGAGCGCCCCTCGTCGTTTTGGCCTCCTTGGATCTGGCGCTGCAGTGGGGCTTGTGGGCGGCGGCGTCCGCGCTGCGCACCGAGAAGTTCTTCGATTTGGCGGGTGAGGGAGGAGCCCCGGCGGGCGGCCCCGGTCCCGGGGAGAGCGGGGACTCCCCATTTTAGCGTGCCCACGGGGGATATTCCCGGGAGGTGGAGGTGGGCGTGGAGGGGTTGCCTCCGCAGTGGGGAGTGGGATCAGCTGGAAGGTAACGTTTTATTCTTTGCTGACGCGGCTGCCCAAGAGTCTCTCCCATACAGATGCCTCAAGTAATATTGAAAAAGCCTCGAAAGGGAGTTCCTTTGGGGACTACAACTCCCACCATCCTTTAGCCACCGACAATTCCCTGAGCTTTAGTCGGAAGACTCTCCCCCCCCCCCCAATTGCTGGCGTTACGCTTTTCTGGGGAAGCAGTAACGAAACGAAACAACGAGTTTGCGCTTTGCAAGGCGGGGCGTTCTTCGCTTTTTCTTTTCTGCAGCGCCGTGAAAACTTGGCGGCAAGTTGGCTGCAGTGGAAAGGCGCACGACTGCCGCTAGTGCTGTCGTTTTTCTTATATTTTGCTACTTTTTTTTCCTGTGGAAAAAGGAAACCTCTGCTCCGAGGCGTGTTTTGTAGGTACCTCCGTTTCACACAACGGAAGGGTTTTGAGGATATCATTTATTATACGTTACAGTTGCAACATAAATGATATAAAATCCACTTGGTTACCCGAGCCTTGTTATGATGGGAAAATCGTGCTCGTCTACAAAAGGAAAGGGGTGGGGGATATTGAAAATCTGAGACTCAGCTCTCTTCACCTCTTGCGAGTGTTTCTGCCGAATAGAGCGTTTCATGCAGATCAAAGACAAAAAGCCTGCTTGCAGGATTTTTCTATCTCTCAACAGGTAAGGGGGAAGTTAATCAGTTTGCGGTCTTGATGTTTTCAGAGAGAGTGTGTGCAGGGAACATCAGGGCAGTGCGGAGAAAGAGGTAGCTATAGAGATCCAGGATGAGTCCTCCTTACCCCACTGTGTGTGAACAATCCGTTGGTAGTATAAAAACAGGCAGGGAAACGGGAAGTTTCCAGCACAATTAGGCGTGGCAGTCTGGCAGGCATACCTACAGTGGACCCTTGTATAACAAACAGCTTGTATAACATAAAATTTGTACAACATAAAAAAATTCTGGAGATAGGGGAAATTTGCTTAACATAATCTCCTATGGGGAAAATCCGTACAACATAAAAATGGGATTACTCCATTTTCAATGCATTCCTATGGGAATTTGTATAAAGGAACATTTGCTTAACATAATTTCATTTGGAACGAATTAATTCCTTTATACAAGGTACCACTGTACTTACCTCTTTGGGCTATTTGTAGCCCTGTGGGAAAAATAGCTTCCTTTCCATGCTTAAGATGGCTGCTCACAAACAAATCTTAAGGCTTCCAAAATTAAATGTGACACAAGCTCCTGTGGACTGCAGCCCGTTTTGTTGGGGGCAGGAACTGCTGGCTGGAAGCCATACAGGGCAAAGTACAAAGGCCAACAGACTGCAGATTTGTAGCTTTAAATATCCAGTATTTTCAACTCCATTTGTCACTGCTTTGGCCAGTGCCACCAGCTCAAGACGTTTAGCTGCCTGAAGGGAAGAAAAGGGTTCTCTCCATCTCTTCTGCCCCCAAACATGACCCAACATGTGTGAGGGAGTTGTTGGCTTTGATGGCAGGAAAGCAGGAGGCGGGGGTGGGGAGGCTGCAGAACCAGTTTGCCTGAACACGTGTGTGAGGGTTCTGTCTTTGCCCAGGCTTCCCGCCCTTCAAACTGTAAGGAAGGCATCTCTCGTAACAAACAAACAGAACTTTTATTTGGTTCATCAACAATAAACAAAGTTTTCCTTCTAACTACAGTTTCAACATATTTAACATCAGACATGAACGGGTTATTTTTCCCTCCATAGGTTGGGGTTTCTAGAATGTGATCAAGTTCCCCACCATCACCTGAGGACAGCCGTCTCCACCACTGGTCTCCTCCTCCCTCTCTGAGAGCCTCAGCCCCTCCACTTGTATCTCATTCTCCTTCACGGAGGATTTGGGTTTTCCCACTTGTGCCCCAACTTCCAAAGTGGACTAAAGGATAGTCGGGTCTCTGGGTCAAGTCCTCTCGAGGGTCCAGTTTCCCGGTCTCGGCTTCCATCCGGATCTTTGCCAGCCATTCTTCCAGCTCAATCTCTTTGCGGATCTCTTTGCGCTTTCTGTTGCATTCCCGGTACTCCTTTTCTCCCCAATAGGAGCACCCTTGTTTGTGGGCCCAGCGTCTATAATTCTCAGCCTCCTTATGGGGCATCATCATTTGCTCCCAATTCCCTGTCCAGGGATACTCCATCCACACCCACTCCCATCCTTCTGGGAGCACCCGTTGGTTGCCCTTTTTACAAGTCCCGAACCCCACCTCCACGGGAGCAGATTGGTCAGACTTTCCCGCCATGTCCTTCCCTTCCCTTCCTGTTGAACCCGGGTTCTCTTCCTTCTCCCTTTCTTTCTGTTGCTCAGTTATTTTGTGGGCATCATAATATACCTTCCATAACATAAACCTTTCCACAGGTGACAATGTTGGTTGCTTCTCAGGCTCCCCTTTTCGCCCTTGCTTCTCCAGCCACTCATCTGGGCGTGCAGGGGTCCCTCCTGAGAAGTTTCCCTCATAACGTGATTCAACAGAAGGCTGGAAATGGCTCTCCCTGCTTCCTCCTAGCACAATGTTGGCGAACCTGTGGCACGGGTGCCAAAAGTGGCACTCAGAGCCCTTTCTATGTGCACCCAACATCGCCCCTTCACAGCCACCTGTATTCAGGTTAAATTGCTGTATTGGTATTTTGTGGGAAATTAGTGGGTTTTGAATCGCAGTTTGGGCACTCAGTCTCTAAAAGGTTTGCCATCACTGCCCTAGCATCTGCCACCCGAGGCAGGGGCTTCATTCTGTTTAATAGTAGCGCTGGCCTCAGATCTCAGAATTAAAAGGCTGCAGAAGGCTAAATAGCCCCTTCCTTAACTGTGAGATCTTCTGTGTCAGAAAGACCCATTATTTGACATAAAGAATTTTTAGAGAAAGCTTCCAGAGGGAAGATGGAGCATCAATATTTAAATCAGGGGTGTCCAAACTTTGGCTCTCCAGATGTTTTGGACCACAACTCCCAGAATTCCAAGCCTGTATTGCCATTGGCAAAGGACTGTGGGAATTGTGGACCAAAACATCTGGAGGGCTGAAGTTTGGATACCACTGATTTCAATAATAGTGCTGACAAATGTATTGGTCCCATGATGCAGCTCCAGAAGCAGAAACGATTGCTAGGTTTGGAAGACATGGGGTGAACTATAACATGCACCCAGAGATTAAGCAAGTGATGGGTCAGGCTCAGATCTGCTTTTTGATTTGGATTCCTTCTTTAACCAGGGGGTTGGACTTGATGGCCTCACAGAACCCTCCCAACTCCTTGATTCTATGATTCGGTGACTACTGGCTGAAAATGAGAGGGAGTGGAATCCAAGAAGAAATTGTTTTCTTTACATAGCAATTGCATCTAGGATTCCTTCTTGTGGGCCTGGGTCAGGTGTGCCATACACCAGGAAGGTATGTCATGCTCTTTTTAAAACTTCTGGTACATCTCTCTCTTTCTCTCTCTAGGAAGTGGGACCTTCATTTTGCTGGCACACCTGAGCCTCAGATGGGGCCACACACAGCATCCTCGGCAGCAGGTCCAGACAGGGCTGGTGACGATTTGGGGCCTCAGGTGAGTTTCTAACGAGTTGTGGATTTATTTCCAAGGAAGGCGAGGTTCCCCCCCCCCTCACACTCCCAGTGAGTGCCACAGTTTATCTCATGGATATGCTGGAATCATTAAATTATGGACTTGTAGGAGAGAGAGAGTTACTGTATTTGGGATTAACCTATGAACGTTTCAGGAACTGGCTAATAATTGAGTTTAGTGCCAAGTCAAAGCATTGCCTTTAAAACGAATCTGGCGTCATGATGGTGTTCTTACACCTTGGTCTCACCTCTTAACCAGTATGTTTCCTCTCGAGGCGTGAGACAGACTGTGTTCTATGATGTCCCCGTGTGGGACGGACGAAGCAGTCGCACAGTCCAGATGTCCATGTAATCAGCATGGGCAGTCTGATTATACTGAGCTTCCTGAGAATCATAGCTTTTATGGGGATTTGGGAGTTGGAGTAGTTTACATTCTCTTCAAGAAACACGACTGTAGCCTTTTAAGGTGCAACAGCATGTCTCACTGTGTGAGAGCATCACCTGCTGAAGATGGGTGGCTCCATATGATTTCCAGCATCAAGGACAGGGCTTGATCCGCTGCCTAGTCGTTGCTCTGTCGTAGTTGCCAGCAGAACTCACTGGTGGCTGTGTGGTGTCCCTAACCTCCCTGCATCCGCCATGTTCCCTTTTTTCAAGTTGTCCAGGTTGGTAGCCATTCTTACATCTTGTGGCAGTGAGTTCCACAGTGTCGCAATCCAATGAGTGAAGTAATACTCCTTCCTCTGTGTCCTATATCTCCCACCATCGGCTTTAGTGGTTGATTCTGGGTTCTTGTACTGTACTTTCTCCACACTAGGCATAATTTTAATTCTTCCCTTGCTTGCCTTTCTTCTCAACAAAATAGCTTCAAGCAATGTCAGTCTTTCTCTTAGGGGAGTTGCTTCATCCCTTTGATCAGTTAGGCTGCCTCTTTCCGCACGTTCTCCTGCTCTGCTGTCCAGGTGCAGTAACCCATGCTGTACAGTACACCATGTTTACCTGGCAGGGGAGATACCTTGATCACGAAGGAGGTTTTCCCAGGGTGAGGCTCATCCATTGCACTCCGGGTGTGCTGACCATGTTTCAGATGCCATTGCACCATGGTTTTTTACGAGGGCAGTCAGAATAGTGTATTTTTGTTGCTTTTCTAATTAAGTCCAGCATAGAATTTGCCTTTTTAAAAAGCACAGCATTCACAGCCAAAAGAAGATTCAAGATTCTTTTGGTCAGTCGCTGCTGCTCAGATCCCAATACGTGAAGGGAAACATATTGGTGATTCTTTTTTTTTCTTTTTTTGTGCCCCTGTGTGTATCATTTTTCCCTTTCTCATAATGATCCTTATTTGCCATTTCAGTGTTTCCTCCCACCCCAACATACACCCAGTTTGAAGATCCTTTTGGAGTTCTTCATAGTCCATTTTTTGTTCTCCTTACTTTTCATAATACTAACAATGCAGAATAAATTATGTAGAGTAAGATAATATTTGATCTGCTTAATATTTATAGGTTGCAGCACTCATTTTTCTCTCTCTTAAATATACGTTTTGCTTTTGGTTTTGTTTTAAAAATTAATCACACAAAACTTTTCCCCGTGACTCTTTGTTTCAGCAAAAGTTTGTCTGGATGTTTTTAACATCAGAAGAACAAGGCTACCAAAGAAGGAAGGGAAGAAGTAGCAATACTGCCTAAAATTCAATTTAAAGCAGCCACCAGTGCTAAATTGATATTAGCACTGGCATCATTTGGAATGCGTACATTTCCCTCTTTTTTAAATTTAACGGCTTCTGTAATTAGTTTTTAGAGTTGTTAGAGTTGTTAGAGTTTTTAAGTGTGTTTTTAGTGGATTAAATGTGTGTATGTGGGGTGGGGGATAAATATTTATGTATGGTTGTACTGTTAGGTTGTGTAAATGCTGATGTAGAGTCTTTCAATCTGTTCTGCACAGGACTATGACAATAAAGAAAAAGTGCACATTGTTTTCAGTGTGTTCTGTTGTTTTTGCCATTATCAGGTTGGGGCTCTTCCTCTTCTTGCGGATCCTGAAGGAGGGGCACGACAGACGATTTAACGGCGTAAGAGAGAACCCAACCACCTTCTTTCTTTACTGGATGATGCAAGGTGAGGATCTTGGACAATCCCTTTGGAAGCAAAAGTCTCACTTCCAGGAAGTGCTGACTGGTTCTTTTGCATATCATTTGGATGACTCAGGGCATGGTTACACTGCTGATTGGTGTCAATTTCAGTCTCGACGTATTTTAAATTGATTTTCAGTCCCATCGTTTTGGCCTCACTGCGAGCATTCCCTTTGAAAATTATTACTCCAGTATAAAGTAGAGATTTAACGCCCCTACGCAACATGTGAGATTTAAATCATTTCATGCTTCCATCTCAGCATCTCACCCGTGAGTGTTCAGTGTTGTATAGTCCTTCAATTTGCAGGCATCATTTGTAATGCATACATTTCCCTCTTTTTAAAAAGTGACATAGCGCTATTACTCTGATACGACATAGTGATATCACAAAACCTGCCACCGCCCACAAAGGCAGTGTTTAATACAACAGAAGCATTCATGTTGCTCAAAGCCATTAAATAAAGAATTGATTTCACAAGTTGATTAAATTAAAAAGCCCCCGCCATCCTCTTAAGAAAACACTTGCTTTGAGGCAAAATGAGAGAGCAGGCTTCCCTGTGTGTCGGAGGCAGGATCTTTAAAATCCATTTTAATTATGCAAAACCTGATTCAAAAGCAGTACTAATAGTTAGTGTAACCATACCTTTACACAAGGTGATGCTTATGCATTTTGCTGCTGTCCTTTCTTTATAATGCAGGTGGGCCCCCAAGGGAAGTTGAACTTCATTCCCAGTAACCATCTCTGTGTGTGTGCGTGCGTGTGTGCATGTGTGTGTGTGTGTGTGTTGTCATTACAGCTGTGACCAACTCTTCGTGACCCCATGTCCATGGAGTTTTCTTGGCAGGAATACTGGAGTGGTTTACCAGTTCCTACTCCAGGCACCTACAGCACCTGGTATTCCCTGGTGGTCTCCCATTGAAGTACTAGCCAGGGCCAACCCTTCTTAGCTTCTGAAATCAGGTAAAATCAGATGTGCTTAGGGCATCTACGCAGTCCCATTAACCCTGGCCATCAGGAATGGCCAGGATCTTTCACCACTGGCCATTAGGAATGCTGGCAAGGGCTGGGAGGGAGGGAATTGCCTTCCATCAATTTACCGAGGGCCACCACTTGCACATCCATGTCCTCGCCTTTGAAGCCTTCAATCATTTTATTTGGTGTGCAACATATTCTAGCCTAATTGCTGTTGATTTTTCTTAGCAAACCTTGGGTTTGAACCCAGATGTTCCTGGACTGCAATTCCCAGAAGCCTTTGACACTTGCTGGGCTGGGTGGCATTTCTGAGAGGTGTAGTCCAAGAACATCTGGGGACCTAAAGTTGCGGGTCGCTGTTCAGTATCTTCTAAAAACCTGTAGAACTAGTGTATTTACTGTTATCATAATGCTTTTGTCAGCCTGCCTGTCATGGCTAGAGATGGGCATTCTATGCGACAAAGCCCTTGGCACCAAATCTCTGGTGCAGCACCTTAACCCACTCCTCCCCCACAGCCAGCAGGCCCACTTCCTGTTGTTAGCACACTGCTGGGGTTCACTTTTGCCGGTGGTCCGCCACTCAGGAAGGAGCTCAGGCTGCCCTTCCCTACCTTCTCAAGCAGCTGACCACTCATTGGCTATGCAGGGATTCTCCCCATCCCACCTCCTCATTGGATTGGCTGATTGCCTGAGAAGGTAGAGAAGGGTAGCCTGAGCTCCTTCCCAGATTGGCGTGCTGCCAATAAAGGAAGACCCTGGCAGTGCCCCAATGATGGTGAGTGGGCCTGCCAATCATGGGAGAGGAGAGAGGATTAAATGCGGCACCTGTGATGCCACACCAGAGATTCCAAAAAGGGGGGGGGGGAGAAAAAAACTGTGCAAAAGAAGTAGCAATGTTCACCTTCTGGAGTTTAGATTTCCTTGCTGCGCATCTGACAGTGAAAGGATTTTCCATCCAAGCAGGTCTAACAGTAATTTGGCCTTGAGAATGGTATTTCTTGAGGCTTCCTGGTGTAGCTGTTCAACTGCGGGCTTACAGTGCAATGCCGTGCTGCAGATCTACTCCGATGTCAGTCCCATGGAGTTCATTTGGAACGTTCTCCTGCGTTAACGTTGCTGACTCGGATTGCCTCACCTCTGGCATGTTGTCTCTGCAGGCACCTGGGTGTTCATAACCCTCCTCCCCACCCTGATCCTGAACCTGGAGAAACACCAGGTGCCTCTTGGATTTTTGGACTACCTCGGATGGTTCACTTGGGCAGTGGGGTTCATTATAGAGGCCGTAGCTGACCAACAGAAATGGCAGTTCAGAAGCAACCCGGATAATACAGTAAGTCAAGGCGGAGAGGTCCTCAGCTACCTTGCAGTTGGCATCAGTGAGTTCACCAAGAAGTCTTTTTCTGTTTAAATGCAGACAAATCCATCCCCTGCATAGTAATGGAATAATTTTGTACACATTGATCCTTGGGGGAGGGCAGCTTTTGTTTTGTTTTGGTTCTTCGCAGATGCTGGTGTATGTAACTAATTGAAAACCTCTTACAACACAGGAAGGGAAGCCTGTGGTGCTAATTTGACCCACAGAGTTTATCTGTGTAACTCAATGAGGTCTTGGGGAAGCCTTGTCCCCTGGGCTTACCAGAAGGGGAAGAGAGGTAGTTGACTTGGACACGTTTCTCTTTTAAGTGGTCGTCTGTGTGGCACCCTTGTGATGCACAGGGACCACAAAGAAGAACCCTTCCTCATTAAATGCTATACTGAGGATAAGGATGGATGGATGCATAAGCCACTAGAGCCTTGCAGAGAGGCTTATTGCTGTGAGGCATCTGCTCAGCTGAGAGGATCCCAGCTCTTAGAAACGTGTGGTTTCTGGGAATCTTGGGCTTATCTTGAAGCGCCTGTAGGTGCCTATTGCTTCCTTCAAATAAAAGCCTCTCCTTGATTATTCATAAAAATAGACACATGGTGAGATCTTCTGTCCACATTTACTATGGCTGTGGCTTTTTCCAACCTCACTGTGTATCCATTTCCTATAATGAAGTATCGAGTCACTGCCAGTTTCTAAGATTATATCAATTTAAAGCATGCCTTACAAGGTAGCTTCTTCTTCTTCTTCTTCTTCTTCTTCATCATCATCATCATCATCACCATGTGTTGTCAAGTTGATTCCAGCTTATGGCATCCTTCTCAGTGTTTTCTAAGCATAAAGTACTCTGATGTATTGCACTAGTCCTTCCTTCTGATGGTGCTTAGGGACTGTGTGACATGCCCAAGGATAGGCCAGTTGGAGGGTGTGTTATCCCATCAGTGGCATAAGTTCAGGGTGATCTTTGCTGGCTCTTCTCTCAGAAAGCACAATGGCAATTGGGACGCCTGGCTCCTAGCATTGCATCCAGGTGCTCCAGCCCACTGACCTCTACCAAAAGAAGAAACAAACAAACAAAAGCACAACTTGTAATTTGGGAGGAAAGTACACAGAAGGTAAATAGAAGAATCCTGTCTTCTCTGGTCCATCCTCTTTTGAATCCAGTAACTTAGCAGTGGACTGGACAATTTTAACAGCTACACATCCATCGCCCACGTGTGTGTGTGTTTTTCAGCAGACTAGTGGAGAGGGTGGTGGCTGATCAGCTGCAAGTGCTCCTGGAGCGGGCTGGTATCCTCAACCCATTCCAGTCCAGGTTCATGGCACGGAGGCAGCATTGGTTGCCCTGCAAGATGACCTTTAGAGGGAGACCAGTGGGCAAAGTTGCTGGTCCTACTTGACTTCTCAGCAGCCTTTAATACCATTGGCCATGGTATCCTCCTGGGGAGGCTCTTTGGGTTGGGCATGGGCAGCCTGGCTTTTCCTGGCTCTGGTCCTTCCTGGAGGACAGTTCTCAGAGAGGGCACTTTGGGGAAATGCTGTCCAGCCCGTGAACTCTTTAATGGTTGGAGTCCCCTCGGAGGTCAATAATCTCCTCAGTGCTGTACAATAACTATGTGAGGCTGCTGGGGAGGTCAGCAGTCGTTTTGGAGCCTTGTGTCACCAGTATATGGATGGCACCGAGCTCTCTCTCTCCCCCCTTCTGTCCGTCTGCAGAAGATGCCGTCCTGTCCATTGAGTGCTGCTTGGATGTCATGCTGGGGTGGATGAGGGAAAATAGTCTGAGGCTGAACCCAGACATGGCAGAAGCCCTGCAGGTGGGCTGGGGGGAGGGTGTAATGTCTGCAGACTGGAAAAACCCTTCTCTTATTGGGGGTGTGTGTACTCTGTTAAGGAGGTGGTTCGCATCTTGGGTATTCTCCCAAGTGGAGTCCTAGGTAGTGTCTGTGGTCTGTTCCACCTTTTTCTACTTGAGATTGATATAGGAAGGCTTTCCATGGATATTAGCTTATTCTCTTATGATTTGCTGCTATTTACTATGTCTTGTTCCATCTTAGCCCATCCTAGTCTTCTGTTCAGATGTTGACTGACAGTTATGCCCCATGGCACAGTGATTAAATGCCTATACTGCAGGTAAAACTGTGCTCACGACCTGGGGTTCAATCCCAGGTAGCCGGCTCATGGTTGACTCAGCCTTCCATCCTTCCAAGGTCGGTTAAATGGGTACCCAGCTTGCTGGGGGGGGGCAGTGTGTAGCCTGCATGCTGTAATTAAATTGTAAACCACCCAGAGACTACTTGAAGTGGTATGGGGTGGTATATAAGCAGAACACTTTGCTTTGCTTTATTATGTTTACTATGTTGAATTGCTTATCTATTTTATTGTGTTGATGTTATCTTTTGTATTTTGTGCTGGTTTAAATTTTGTAAACCACCCAGAGTGGCTGTGTTGCTAGATGGTGCAGTATAAAAATGCAATCGATTGATTGATTGATCGATCTATCAATCAATAAAGCAGCCACATGCAGGGTCTGAAGAGCCACATCCAGCAGGAGAGGTACTTCATAAGCCTTCTATTTCATTTCCGCAGGGGAGGTTCATCCAGAGTGGCTTATGGGCCTACAGCCGCCACCCTAATTATCTTGGTGAGATCTTGCTGTGGACAGGACTTTTTCTCTCGGCTTTGTCCGTCCTGCGTGGGTGGCAGTACATCGGGATTGTCTCGCCGCTGCTGGTGTGGTTCTTGCTCAGTTACGTCAGTGGGATCCCAGTCCTGGAGAGAGCAGCCATGAAGCGATGGGGGAAGGAGGCCGCTTTCCAGGATTACCTGCAGAAGACTCCTGTGCTGTGGCCTGTCCTCGGGAAGCGATAGCAGGAGAATCTCACGTCTCCTCCCAGCCTGGTCCTGCCTCAGAGAGGCCTAGATTACAAGACTGGCACGCCACCTCTCCCAACCCTGTGTCTGTGTTCAGCTGGCGTTTGTGTTCCGACCTACTGGCCTGGCCTGGTTCCCAATGTGTGCTGAAAACTCTCTCACACATAAGCGTGCTGCAACAAATGGTTTTGCGCCGTGGAGGCAGCTGTTAACTCATGTACCAGCATGCTAAACGGGCACTTCCGCCGTCACTGGGCCGTCACTATATCCATCATTGCCCTGGAACAGAAAGATGTCTGGTCTAAACCACTAATCTGAGATTAGAAGGCTGTGCTGGTCTTTTAACTTCAATTACACAAAGTAGCTGGAAGGCTTTGCTCTCTTCCTGGGAATTGGGCACCTCTTGCGTCGCTGCCAGAAGCGTTAATCCCAGTAATCCCTATGCGTTGAGGAAAAGATGCGGTCATAGCCAGTAAGGTTCACCTTGTGTAGAGGGAAGCATGACCAGAACCTGCTGAAGCAAGGTTAGTGGCAGATAACACCCCAGCTGTGACCGAGCCGTCCTGCTGGCTTCCAACTTCATGTAAGAGTCACCGTCCCCTTTTGTGTTTTTATGTAAAGCCATGCTTGTAAATCCTCCTGCTTTGATAAAGCTATAGTTTTCCTAATTAGAGCCGCTCCATTGGCTGCGAGTACACTGAAATGTTTGTCGTGGCAGGTACAGCAGACGGCCGGATGGGTAGTCTGTTGCACTGGAGACCTGAGATGACAGCAGCATCCACAACAAAATCAGAAGGCAAGGTGGGTGGCTCTTCGCCAAACCCGGCCAAGTTAGTTCAGGCCAGGTTTTAGTCCAAATATCTGCCTATAAATTAATTAGTGCCTTGAAAGTCACGGGCAGGGCCCGTGGGTGGACACAGAATGCCCTTGGAAGAGATGCAATCATGCAGAACTGGGCTTTCATCTTCTCTGTGTCTCTGTTTTGGCCCTAGTAGATGGACAGCACCTGACACGGGCAAGGGATAACAGCTGCTCTTGCTGTGCACAAAAGTGATGCTAGAAGGCAGTCGGCAGATGTGGTGGCAAGGCATTTCTTGAAGCTTATCAGGCATCCCGCTTTCATGTGTACCCTGGAGCTACTGCTCCTTATCCCCGATACAAGCTCCCATGCGTGTGTGATTGCTGTTCGCTTCCACCCATTCCTATTTGAAATATTCCATCCTAATTTAAGCCCCAGTTTGGTAGGCATTTTAATTGTCAGGCCACTAATATTTAATTGGGAAGGGAGGGATGTCCCTGCACAAGGTAGTCTTATGTGTGGCTGCAATAGTCTATATGCTCACACTACATTTTTAAAAAAAACCTTTAACGCAGCCAGTGCCACAATGTTGTATTTTCCTCCGCTTGCTTCAAGATAAATTATTAACAGCAACTCGCAAGAAAGGTGGCCCCATCTGCATGACACATCCACATGGTTTTCTGTCTCTGTGCGAGTTGCTTGATGCTTCTTTCCATCAATTTTCAGTTCCCCCTGGCAGTGTCAGGAATTGTTCTCGTGTCCTTGAGCTTCCGTCTGCAAATTGGGATGTCTCGTTTCTGCAGTTCTTGGCAGCTTTTGGGCAAAGCAGTAAAGAATTCCCAAAACCGCTTCCCTCGAGTGCTCTCGGTTGCTTTGGGTCACAAAAGCTAGCTTTTTTTCCTCCCACCATCTTGCTGATCCTTTGATCAGCCTTCAAGACTTGCAAAATGGGAATGTTCAGAGAGTCCACCTTCCTTTAAGGAGGAAGTCTCCACCTGTTGTTAATAATAGAAAGTAAAGATGATTTTAGCAATCCTCTGACTAGCTCATTAATCTTGCTTGCAGCTTCTTGCCAGCAGCGTCCTTTCCCTGTACCTTCCCTTCTCTTCAGATCTTTCTTTTACTTCTACAATCTTTTTTTTTACTTCTTTTGAAAAAAACTTCCGTTTGCCAGTTTTCTGGTGCCCTTCGCTCTGTACAGGGTCCACCTCCTACTAGCAATTATGGAGTATTACATCTGTTTCTGTGGCACCCAGAGAATAATGGAGTGTGGCACATCCATGTTCATTTTGTCAGAATAAGAATGTTCCAAGGAGCCTTCAGTAGAGGGTCTGCCACCCATATCATACGAGTGGATGTGCTTTAAAGTGGTTGCTGGGCTTTACCGCCCCTTTCCTCCTCCCAGGATTGCTAGAATGGCCATCTGGGGGGGGGGGGCACTAGGGAAGGGCATGTGCAGTTTTTTTCTCCATAGCAGGAAAGATCAGAGGTGGGAAGACAAGTCTCTGTGGGGCCAAAGGGTGCTGGTGCCCATCCTGAGGCTGGTGTGGTGAGGGACAAATTCATTCCATGGCTCCAGGCTCCTTTCCCCTATCTTTTATCTGGGTAAATAAATGACAACCGCAGAAAAGCTGCTCCTACGTCTTTGGCCACAATGTTCCTTATTCAGGAATAAAAGTCTGGAATAAGGAGAAGCCCCCTCACCAATCTGGCAGTGGGGGTGGCATCCTTCATTTCACCTGTCATCCTGGTCCAACATGGAAGTCAAAAGAATGTGTGCGCACGCACATAAGAGTAGCTTTGCAGAGAGGGTAATGAAGAGGGCAAGAAGATGGGTTTGTTTGAAGTCAACCGAGGGAAGACCGTGAGGAGAGAGCTTCCTATCAAAGCAGAAGCAGGACCTTGACCAAAGCTCCAGGTTGATCTCACCACTAGGGCAGCCAGGGACTGATTAGGAACACCTATCTATCAAGGTAAATAGGAGGCACAATCCACTTCATGGATGTTCTCCTCTCCAATAGGAAAAGCTTTGATTTTCTAGGTGGAAGGAGATCCTCCCCTCTCAGCTCAATGGTCGAGTCCTCTGTACTGGTAGAAAGGAAATGGAGTCCCTTGGTTCCCTTCATTACTTCCCCATTCCGCAGCGCTTGTGGCTTTGGCATGAGACTAGGTAAGGCAAGTTATTCTCCCTGTCAAATTTTATTGGTTCATCCAGACTTGTCTGGAAAAGTGAATGCACAGGAGTCATCCATTCTTACGACATCTTCTACTGCAGAAAATAAATGTCATCACACTTAGCACCAATTCTGGAAAGACTTTCTCACTTTCTGGTTTCTGTTGCTGTGAAGAAAATACAGATGTTCTACAATAGCCAATTCTCCATTTTTGTATCCTCTTTTTAAAAAAAAAACAGTGCCATAAAGTATCAAGAGGGAAACACCACAGCCAGTATCCTATTGGAGAAAGATGACACAGAAAGGCAAGTACAGTGATCCCCCGGGGTTAGGGACCTGACCTGACCCGCAATAATTGAAAATCTGTGATATGCAAGTTGAATTAGGCCTGGGGGGGGCCTAGCTGGGGGCTCTTGTACTTACCCCCAGCCTGGCCCTACCCTGAATGGGCCTGTGAGAGCCTTCGTGGGCCTTCTGGAGGCCCCAAAAGGGCCTCCCTGCAAACCGGAAGTGACTTCTGGTAAACCGGAAATGATTTCTGAGGCCTCTGACAGTCTAGAAAGGCTCTCGGGGAGGCCTCAGAAATGGTTTTCAGCAATCCGGAAGTCACTTCCAGTTCGCAGGGAGGCCCTTTTGGGGCCTCCAGAAGGCCTAGGAAGGACCTCACAGGCCTGTTCGGGGCAGCTCCAGTCCTGGGGTAAGTATGGGAGGCTTGAAACAGGACTTTTCCCACTTACCCTAGGGTGGTTTTTTTCATATACTGTGGTACCGCAATATAGCGGGACTGCAGTATATGAACCACGGGGGACCACTGTAAATAGTTTCCCAATTGCATGCCTCTGTGACTGATATTTCAGCCAGTTTAAAAACAGTCAAATGCCAGTGCTGGAGTGGGGGATGTCTGAACAGCTGTCCTGTTCCTTGTTTTCTGCAGCAGGATATGAGCTAAAATGTTCACTTTCACAACAGATTGCAGCTTTACAAAGATTGTGGTATGCTCAAGTATTGGAAATATTATTGTCTCATGTCCACCACTTGCTATCATACACCACAAAACAATATTGATCATGTCAGAGTTTACTTTAGATAGGCTACACCACAACAGAAAACACTCCTAAGGAAGGGATAGCATTTTTATAGAAGCAGGGACAAATTAATTCTGTGGGAAGACAGATGCAGGGTAAGTCGCCACTCGACCTCAAATGGCACGTACAAATCCAATGTTGGCCCGCTGAGTGTCCCACTGAATCCCATGTTGATAAAAGGATTTAAAGAATGTATAAATAGATAAAATTAGATTACTATGGCTGCAACATTAAGAACACCTCCAGCACTCAATGTGAAATCTAGGTAATTAAAATGGGGTTTCAGATGATGTAGGATGAAAATGACTCTATAGGTAGGTTATTCCATTTATGATGAAGACACGGTCCTCTGGCGTTGAGTTTCACCCTGTGTACACTTACTGATGTTCGATTTTTCACGTATCCAAGTCCTAAGTGTACAGAACTTCTTTTTGAAGTCATTAGTTTCTCTAAAAATAATTAAACAGAAGAGTACGAGTGTGGTCTCATTGCACACGATTTCCCAATACAATGGATCGACACTCATTTCCACAAAGGGTTATAGCTGTTTCTCTGAAATGAGCAGGATTGCTGCTGGTGCAAAATCATTCCCTTCTCTCCAGCAACAACACACAAATGAAACAATAATAGGGTTTTTTGAACAGATGGAGGCAGCTTCTGAGCTACAGAAAACTCCAGAAATGATTATCCCCTTGCAGTTTTCCTACTAACATGCTGGGTAGGGTTCTGCCAGTTATTTCCCTACAATAAATGTGACACGGCACTTAATACTTTACATTGCACAGTAAAATTCAAATAAAGGTTCAGCGAAACTAAGAGCAGATGCAGATGGCCGATATTGGTGCACAGTACTGCTGGGAATAGCAAAAGGGCAGCTTAGGACTTTGTTGGAGCTGTTCAGAATTGGACAATAAGTAGATGTTCAGAACGGAAGCATGCTTCATTTCAGCAGTGGAGAAGCAAAAAAGTTTCCCTGGCGTCCAAGAACAGTTGCAGACTTGCTTTTGCTTCCAAATCTAGGGGGGAAATTGAAAAAGTTAGATGATTTCTAGTATTGGCTTTGCCAATGACCATCTTCTTTGGGACCCTACAATATTTATCAATGGCATTTGCCCAATTGCTGACCCACATAGTCACTCTTTACTACTGAATGATTCATTATCAACCAGATGGAAAGGGTTCACGACAGATTCTACCATCACAGTGGCTAACTACAAAAGACAGGTAACAGCCCTAGACATCAAGGGTAGTGCGGATAAGTTTGTCATCTTTACAGATGTTCCCTTTCTTTCTTACCCCTACCCCAACCCACCCTATTGAACCTGGTGCTGCCAAAATTAAGAGTACGTAGCAGTCTTTTGAGGTTACATTCACACATGATTGTTCACTTAGAAACTGGAACATCTAGCATTGTGTATTCTTCACCCTTTTTTTCTAGCTTCAGCACAAGTGGCTAGAAGATGCAAAGAAGTACACAACTATAGTAAACAGCATCATGTTCAGGGATTGCACCCAGAGCAAATATCGAATCTTGCTGGGCAACTGTGTGTCAAGAAAAAGCTGACACAGGAGAACCAGCCACGTCTCACAACAAGACAGTCAGCAGTCATTTATGGTGAAGATAGGCGACCCTTGTTTCAAATGCAATTTCAACCTAATTCATTTGCACACAAATTTCCTCTGGAACATTCAACCGCTGGATTAACTATTCAGTCTCTTCCACAGTATCACATCTTTCCTTATGATATTTTAAAGCACTCCCCACCCCAATTACCGTATAGTTTGAAAAGAGTCACAGAATGCTGGAACACCAACACTCCTTCCCTTCTTAGCCACCTAAGGTGATTGCTAGGGGGTCCGGCAGGACTCAAGCAAAGGGAAAGGGAAATTGGTTCATTCGTTAGATTAAAGAAACACGCTGGCCAACTTACTTGGGTGTTGTTCTGCCAAACGTAGATTTCATCTTTTGTGACAGAGAACTGCTTGAAGAAGTCTTCACCAGTTGCTGCTCTGGAGTGGTTACAGGTCCCAACATGCTCACTTTGCCAACAAGACAAAACAGGCATCACACTGGTGTTATCACTCCTAACTCAGGACACTTAAGTCGTTCCAACATCAATTGTCTAGTTCCAAATAGTCTCAAGGAGCAGGTATGCACTGCTCAACCTCATGTATGAAATGGACGTAGGATACCACGAAGTAGCATTTTGTACTGCAGTCTATGAAAGAGTGGAGCTACCCTCCCTCCCAGTTGGGAAACTCCCCCCCACCATTACATATGCACTTTACTATTCAGATTCAACAATGTGTTTCCTCAAACCACTATTCCAATGAATGTTTTCTGCCGAGAATTTTAAATCACACAACATTAATTCAAGTAGCTCAACCCATTTGACTCATGTATGAGAAGTTGGAAATGAGGAGGGATATGGGTTAACCCATAACACCAGTCACCAAAAGACTCACCTTAAATGAGCCGTAATGGAATTGCATGATGTCATGGCCGCAGAACCTGTTAGCCATCAGTGGTGCTCAATGGGTAGACCAAGGCACAACAGGAGTCTGCTATGTGCTTCCATTATAATCTTGCAATAGAGAGGGGGATGAATTTGACACAGGTGGCTCTGGCAAGAGTCGCATGTCTCATCTCATATCTACTTGCTATCTGTGTCTGGTTTGCCTCCAAATATGCTGTTTAGGGTGGTGCCATCTCAATATTTAGCACCAAACAGATGGCCAAGAAAAAGTGAAGGGTCTGCTATGTAGACATGAACTGAATAAAAATGGCAGGTGCCCAAGCTCAAGACAGTAGCTTGAATTAGGATAAGAACCAGCAGCTGGTATTAAGAAGCAGGTGTGAAGAAGCAAGGCTTGTCAAAAGAACTAGGTGTCAGCTACTGCATTTACAGTATAATTACTAATGATTTCAAAAGAAGGGCATCATTACCTTTAACATCTGGTGTGCAAGGGGTGGAGTACGCATTTGAGTTTTCAATTATATGTCCCGGCTCAATGTTTTCCTGCTCCACCATCATGAACTGAGTCCAGTATCGCGTAGGCAAGCAGATTAACCGCTCCACAACCTAGAGGAGCACAGGTCATAAGTGACTTAAAGCCTGCTATGGAAAGGTACAAACTAGACTGCCTGTGGAAATGGATGCAGTGATGTCCTTGCTCTCTGTACTGGTTTACCTTAGGTTGTCTCTTTGTGTCTTGGAGTAGCGTCATGGGATCTGGATCTGGCACGGCATGACCAACAATGGTAGGCCCAAAGACTTTGGACAGGTTAGAAATATCCATTTTGGTATCTGGACTTTGAGCCACACTAGATAACAAATAGAGATATGTGAGATAGTATGGGTGCAAAGAAACATTCCTTCACACATCTATCCATTTTGACTCACCAGGTACTCAAGATTTCGTTTTTGCTGATGGTAGATGCAACAGCAGGGGTGGGACATTGGACCCCTCCAGATATTGTTGCACATACAATGCCACCACCATACAAGGCCACCACATTTAGTCATACAGCTAATGGTGAGCACAACAGGAGCTGAAGTCTGAAAACATCTGGAGGCTCCTAAATTCTAACCCTTCCACTAGAAATCCTGGTCAGCTCAGCTAGTGAGGAAGACTTCTGGGAGTTGCAGTCCAGGAACATCTGGGGACCCACAGGTTAAGAACCACTGCACTAGAGCCTGAAGAAAAGGAACGTTTCTTGTATTTCCTCTTCAAAAGCGTACAACCAAACTATACTCACCGCTGAAGATGTAACATGAGAAAAGCCAGAGTGTCCCTGTTAGCCTGAGGGAGCTCCCCAATGGCTTGATACATGGCTGCCACACTATTGTCCTCATCCATGATTTCTTTAAACAAAAACACAGAAAATGTATTTCTGTCATGGCTTTCAATGTATTTTGAGGCTTCATTAAAAGAGAGAGCAAGGGGTTTGATCCATTTCAAGGGCTAGCAGCATGTTATCAACTATTCATCTGTTAACTGTTACTCAGGATTCTAAGACATGCAAGTCAATAAACTGCTGGGCTTAGTATTTACAAAGAGAAAGTTAATTTAATTAGGCAATTTATTTGGGAGCTTCTCAATGTATAGGAAATAAGATACTGTACATGGCATAGTAAAAACAACTGCTGTATGCACTATGATACAGTTTCAATATAAAACAAGGGAATAGCCTGGGGCTGGGGTGGAAGAGCAGTGACGCTTCCCAATAAGTTACATGTTAGCAGTGGCTATTTTTTTTTATCCTGTTGGATATTGTTATCAGGGATAATTTATTATTTATTTATTTTCAAATTTATATACCGCACCTATTTCCCAAACGGGAACTCAGGGCGGTTTACACAAAATTAAAAAAGATTTAAAAAGATAAATGTGCTCACAGCCACACAACTTATATTCTTCCCAAGCAGCTAGGTATTAAAGGGTTCAGAGTTTTATTTATTTATGTGTTAACCATAGCAGTGACAGAATATTTACCAAAATGTGATCAAAATGGAAAAAAGCTCTACAAGAAGCAGCAGCAGTAAGTTCACTGAAAAACAAATGCAGGCGAAACTCAAAAAATTAGAATAGCGTGCAAATGTTCATTTATTTCAGTAAGTCAACTCAAAAGGTGAAACTAATATATGAGGCAGACTCATTACATGCTAAGATACGTCAAGCTTTACTTTGGTATAATTGTGATGATTATGGCATACACCTTATGAAAACCCCAAATTCACAATCTCAGAAAATTAGAATAATGTGAAAAGGTTCCCTATTCACAGTAGCGCATCAAGAGCCATCACACACAGACAGATCCTGGATGTGGGTTTCAAAAAAAAAAAAAAAAAACCTGGTCTGTTGCTCAGTGGTCCAAAGTCCTCTTTTCTGATGTCTGTGAAGATTGTCAGTCATCCAGGTGAGTTTATCTGGGAGTCATGGCAACTGGACTTCTTTTTCTTAAGAGATAGAAACGTTTCACTGCTCATCCAAACAGACTGAGGAAGCTGTTTGGATGAGCAGCGAAACGTTTCTATCTCTCAAGAAAAAGAAGTCCAGTTGCCCTGACTCAACTTCCAGACCAGTTTTCTGATGAGAGCAACTTTTGCATCTCATTTGGGAACCAAGGACCCAGAGTCTGGAAGAAGAATAGAGAGGTACACAATGCACTATGCTTGAAGTCCAGTATGAAGTTTCCACTGTCTGTGTTGATTTGGGGAGCCACATCTGCTGGTGTTGGTCCACTGTGCTTCATTAAGTCCAGGTTCAAAACAGCCATCTACCAGGAGATTTTGGAGCACTTCATGCTTCCTTCCACAGACAAGCTATATTGGGCTGCTGAGTACATATGCATGCTTATACTTTTCAGAGGTCCAATGTTGTTCTATTTCCAATCCTTGTTTTATTGATGTCATGTAATATTCTAATTTTCTGAGATTCTGAATTTGGGGCTTTCATAAGCTGTACACCATAATCATTACAATTATACCAAAGTAAGCCTTGATGTATCTCGCTTAGCATGTAATGAGTCTCTCTCATATATTAGTTTCGCCTTTTGAGTTGACTTACTGAAATAAATGAACATTTGCACGCTATTCTAATTTTTTGAGTTTCACCTGTATCATACCTTTTGGCAGTGCAAAGAAGCCTCAGGTAAAGTAATAAGAGACTTATTTTATAGCTGTTAGCCTCAGCATTGTTGAAAACAGAACACCCAATTTTCCCTCAAAGAAGTAGCAAGATAAAAATAAAGTAGGAAACCCTGACTGGAGCTCCACAAGCAAAACATGAGTGACACTACTGTGAGTGGCAGATTTCCACTAATTATTAAAGAGAGCCTTTTTTGATTAAGGAATGTGCACAATTAATGCACAATGGGATAAAGCTTCAAGCACTTAAAAACTGAAAAAAAGGGAACTCCAATTAGCAGAAATTTGCCACTTTGGTGACGCCATTCTTGCTTCATTGCAAGAGAACTGGGCACTACAAGGGAAGCAAGCAGTGGTGTAAGGTTGTTTGTGTGCAGAAAATCAGAATACTATGTCACAGCACTGTTTGGGTGAAATATAATCCAAAATGGGACTCCAATCGCCATTACATTTGGGAAAGGGATTGTGTGCAACACTCAACCTCAAGCAACAAGTATCACAAATTGTACTCGATAGCCCTCAGTATCATGTGGAGCCTGTATTTTACTGGTCTATTAACAGCAAGAGATCAAATTAGTAGCTATTTTTCTCCATTTCAGACAGAAATGCTCCATATGGTGAAAAACTCAGAACTAGCGATGTGTCAGTTTACTGACCGTAAGGAGGACAAAACTTACATTTACCACATTGGTTACCACTGCAAGTAATTGTCCATTATGCTTACCTGCTGCCTCCATAAAGGTCTTATTAAGACGGAAGGTGAGGAGAGGCTCCTTCAGGTTGCGGAGAAAGTCTTTCAGAAGGCCACATATAGCATGGATGTCTTCCACTTTGCTCAGCAGGGGCATCGTTTTCCCTCGTAGGAACTTTTCCTTCAAGTCTTTGACTGTGCGGTCACAGCCAGAAATACGATACAGGCCTGTCTATTGAAAGAGGTGCCTTTTGAAATCATATCCCAAACATGTTTATTGAAAAAAAATCTTGTGGCCTCCCAGAAATACCCACTTCTTGGTTAGAATACAGTGGTACCTCTTAAGACGGAATTACCATAATTTGTTCCAAAGGTTCATTTGTTCTACAAAAATTTCGTCTTAAGGGGCAGGGTTTCCCATAGGAGTGCACTGAAAATCAATTAATCTGTTCCGGATTAATTATACATAAACACTGCAGATGGATTTTAGACAGAGGCTGTGTGCATTCTCAAAGTACTCACTGTACAACCCCACACCACAGAGCAGCAACTAGATGGGGACCTAGGCAACTTTTGGGAGAGATGTGCATCCCCCCCCCCCCCGCACTGTTTATGGCGGCTCCACAGAAGAAACAACAAGGAATCATGGGTCCAGCTTTTAAAAAATAACAGCAGCAAAAAATGAAGGTTTATTAAAAAGCCTTTAGATAAGGCACAGAGAACGATACGCCGTAAAAACAAGGAGTGTGGGCCCTGGGTGTCTTCTTTATGGCGAAAATAATTATGATGTCCCATTCTGCTGCCATCGCAATGAATTTTAGCAACACAGCAGCATCAGCAGCTGCACGTGGCCTGCATATTCTCCTGTTCTGAAAACAAACCAACCCATAAACAATGTTTGCACCTTTCAGATCGCTCTTACCTCATGCAGCCCTCTCTGTTCAATTTCATTCACACAGTGAACTACAATGGATGGGATCATTGGTGGTGTCAGAGATACAAAATCCACAAGGGCTCCCTGAAAACAGGAACATGGAAATTATCATTTTGGGCTTCCTTTGCTTCAAAGGCCATTTGACAATAAATCACCCAGAGTGAGGAAAGACACTTCAGACAAAAGGAGGGGGCCAAGGGCTTGCTTTTAACCAAACTTGGCTTCCCGCTTTGATATTCTAAAGCTCAAGTGAAAGTTTGTACCACTGAAGTGTCTCAAATATGAAGAGAAAATACAGGATTAACTTGCTCAGAGGCATTAGAAATGCTTGGGAAAAGCTTCATACAAGATCTGGCTGGTGTAAAAAGATGTGCACAAGAATAGTACAAGAAATATATTAAAACATATCTTCAGGTATGTGTTCTTTAAAAATCATAACATTCGTTCAAGAGTAATCTTTGGTCTTTCTCTTTTTGTGTTGCTTTGATTTTTCTTTCACAGAATGATGCGTGTCTTCTCATTATTGCCCAAAATAATGAGAGTCACTTTTGTTTTTAGGGAGAGATCAGGCTTCTAGAACCCACTTGCTTTTCGGTCAGTTCCCAATATATTTAAGGCTATTCTCCAAGACAGGTGATTCAGTGGGCCTTCTCTAATGCAATTTTACTCCACCAAGCCACAGGATGTCAGCCTATACAGTGGTACCTTGTATAAAGGAATTAATTCGTTCCAAATGAAATTATGTTAAGCAAATTTTCCTTTATACAAATTCCCATAGGAATGCATTGAAAATGGAGTGATCCCATTTTTATGTTGTACGGATTTTCCCCATAGGCGATTATGTTAAGCAAATTTCCCCTATCTCCGGAATTTTTTATGTTGTACAAATTTTATGTTATACAAGCTGTCTGTTATACAAGGGTCCACTGTATTTGTATCTTTTTACCTAGCAACTGATAAGTTTAATTAATAGCTATGCCACATCAACCACACTCCTTAGAAGCCAAGAGGTACCCTCAGAATATTGCTACTAACTTTGGCGTAATGTAGCACAAAGTACTTCCTTGCCCTTCCTGCTATATTTCACCCACTTAAAACTTCATTCCTTTCATTCACAAGTTCGCACAGACAAGGATGCAGCTTCAGACCACAGAAGAAGCCTCATCTCCAGAAGCATACCTCTCCAATTCTGACAGGAGTGCCGGTTAAGGTGGGGATGCAGGGCGGAGGGCAGCGGTCTCGGCATTCCGGGTGTGTCACCACCCGGCAGTCTCGGCACTTCAGGGACAGTTTTCCAAACTTTATGCGCTTGCCACACGGGACACACGATTCAGGCTTAATAACCTGGGGAAAGATCATGGGATGTAAAGCCTAGGGCATGGCTTGATAAGCGCCAAAGCATAAGCACTGGAATGTAGTCTAGATGAAAGCAGATACAATTAGTTCTTCATTCCTTTGGTTTTAATCCATCCACTCAGCTGAAAGGCATGCAAGACAGCTGTCTCAAAAACTATCCAAAGTCTAGTGCTAAGCTAACTGAATGTTTTGAGCTAATTTTAAAAACATTAACGCGCCGGGGGGGGGGGTTGTCCCATTTAATAAACCAAAATAGCAACCTGAGCCAGCGAGCTAAGCAGCTTCAAGAACATGACGGTTGTAACCGGCTTCCTACTTCGTCCCAAGATCATATCTGGCTGCAGTACTAAGCCATCTTACAACACACAACTCAGCTGCCAGTGCAGGCACTCATGGGCAAAATTACACTTCCACAAACTGTGTGCAAAATGTAATCATCCAAGGATCGTTTTTTTCAAAAGGCCCAGTTGAATACATCAAGGGCTGGCTGCAAAATGAGATGTGAAGTTTACAAAAATGATGAGTAAGCATCTTTTACCATGCAAACCATGGTTAAAGACATTTCCCTGCTCCTCCTATATCCATTCTGCAGGGAAACTGCCAAAGAGACCTTGTAGGTGGTTCTCCAGGCATGCTCCTCTGGGCTAGACTTAACCAACGACACTATGTTTTCTTTCTTATCTATTTGACATCTTAACCAATTTGAAAACACCAGTGATTAGATATGTTTGCATCTGGCAAAGGAGATGATTCTCTCAAAACAACTCAGCTTTCTTCGTTCCAAAGAGGCCAGTCCTGAAAACAAAGTCCCAGCTCAAGCTCTTCAGGGCCACAGGCTTTCTGTTCACGGGAAGACACTTCTTATCCTGGGCCCAAAAAGTCTGACATTTAAAACAAAGGTTAAAATAAAGACCATGAATTGAGCCCTACCTGCTTGGTACTAACAAAACAGCCCAAGAGCACAAAAGAGTCTTATGCGTTTCCCCCAGGCTGCTTGCTCACCGTTTTTGAGACAAATTCATGAAGTCTCATCCCGGTGCTCCCAGGAGTGCTGGATCCATCTGTTTCACCCTTACTTTCCAGTTGCCTGCTTCCCAGGTTGGAGTCACTGTTCCAAGGCTGCAGAATGGCTTAAGGGGAGGCAAAGAGACACTTATTTTATGCCTTCTATTTATGATAAGAAGTTTCGAGCTGACAGTAGTGGCCACCAGTTTAAATTAGTGAAGACTGCTTTTCTTAACATGGACATTATAATTACTGTTTACAGAGGCAAGCTAATATAGCTGGAAAGATGAGTTTCAGGACGTCCAATTAAGCTCCTCCATTTTTATCTTTTTGCATTACAATAATGAAGGCTTGACTTTAAAGAAAAAAATAGAAGCTAGGGGTTACTGTTGGATCTTTTGCTCAGCAAAGAATCTCAGACTTGAGAGAGAGAGATTTAGCATGCAGCTTTCAGGGTATATCCTTAATCCTTATTAAAGTATAAATAGAAACAGATGTGAGCACTGGATTTAAGCAGGTCGGATTAAATATTTCAGGACACTATTCCTCCCTTTAAAATATAATAATGGCAAGATGAGACTGAAAAATAGCAGTAAAGAAAAGGCTGCTTCTAGTTTACTCATAGCAAAGGTCAAACATAACTCAGATCTGTGTTTACAAGCCTTGCAAAAGACTACTCATTGGCATTGGCATCCGTATAGCTATAGTCTAGGCAAACAACAGCTGGAGGCTGTGCATAGAAGAATGTTGCAGCATTTTATGTTGTGAGGTGATATAATAATATAAAACCAGACACACACCTGTGTTTATTTGGCTTCCAGCATAAAAAGGCACAGTCTCAAGGGTAGAGATTGCTTCAATTGGGCCTCCATCATTAGGAATAGTAAGGGTTGTCCTTGCAATTATTGACTCATTTCCCTGAAATGAAAAGTCTAGGAGATTAACAATTGCAAGAGCCAGTTGAGAGACGCAAAGAACAAGTTAATTCTTCCTGATCGTATGAAACCTGTAATCTGTTTTTACCTGTCTCAACATAATATGCAGCACAAAAACCCTGACTTCAGAATGTAGGTATCCTCAGAGCAACTAAAGAGATTGTCTTGTTATATCCCAGTGGTTTTTGTAAACCAAAATCAAAGGATTTAGAGGCAAATAGCATATCAGTGACTTCAATGTATGGTGTACTGTATTCCTACTGCTGCTAAATCATTCAAAGCATTTTCAGAGAACAGTATGCCATTTGTTCACAAAACATGACTGTCAGACTCTAATAAGATGCCTGACTTTCCCCAAGGGTCCTACAGAGATTTATAAATCCTGGGCCAAGAACAGAAGCCCATGGTTTATCATAGCTGACATCAGCCCTTGATCATCTCTCAAATACTCTGACATGCACAAAAAGTAGGCCCCTTGAAAGGTCAGGAAGCACTAATATTTCACTATTGGTAGTTCAAGTGAAAACAGGTGTGGCTTGTGCCTGGATAGATCCTTGCTTTTTTGAGATTTGTTCAAGAACAATGGGACAAAATAAAGTAAATAATAATGTAAATTAGTAAGGGATCACTGTAAGATCAGATATTTGCCTATTGATAGATGCTTCTATAAAAGGACTGAACGGTAAGCTCAGAATAAGTATTTGATCTACAAAAAGTTTGTCATATACTCTGCAAAGGTGCAGAGATGCTGTTTGTGTCAAGATACAGTTCTAGTGCAATTTGTATTTGAGAGTTAAAATTTAATATTGTATGTAAGTTTTGTAACTGACTATGTCTGTAAAGAGTTGCAATGTAAAGTACAAGATGTAGTTCAGCTGAGACAGAAGTAATTAGCTAATGATGTGGTGCAACATGAGTGGTTGAAAGTCAGTATATGAAGAACTGGCTGAGAGAGCAAGACTTTGCCTGATGTCGGTCAGTTAACTCTGATTCTATGTCAGGTCACCCTGCTCACCTTTACCTGTTGCAAATCATGTTATGCCTCTATGTAAGTCCTGTGTTTTTTTCTTTGTAAGCTATGCTATGCTATGTGTTTATATTGCTTGCCAATGGATGCCTATTTTCTTTAATACACCAAATTCAAGTTTTACTTATAACTTGGCTGTGCTGAGTTGTGTTTCTCTGGGGGTTACACAGGGAATTCTGTTAGCTCTTATGTACTCAGTAAAGAGTCAAGAGTGCACATATCACAACAGGTTGGGTTGACCATCCTTGTTGTACAACAGATGCTTAATCAGTTCAATTTTACAATATCTTACGGGGGTAATATCTCTTCCTTCTCCTGGGTGCTTCAATCTCTTCTGCAGAGATCAAAGCACCTAGGAGAAGAGCAGGTGGTGATCTCCCTCAATCAAGGGCAGCCAAAGGCTGTTCTCTGCAGCCCCATCAGAGAGCTGATTTTAACCTGTCAAAGTCAGCTGTCTGGTGGGGCTGCGGGGAGCAGCCTTTGGCTACCGTTGATTGAGGGGGCTTGGGACAGCCTTCCCGTGAGAATGCATTGAAAACCTATTAATTTGTTCCCTACGGAATGGATTGATTTTCAGTTCATTTCTAAGGGAAACTGCTGTTTGATTTATGAAAAATTCAACTTCTGAATATGCATTTGGAATGGATTAAAGTTGTAAGCTGAGGTACCACTGTATCTGTATTTTACAGCTTGAGTATGGAGAAACAGTCATTAACAATGGATGTTAACAGTAAGTGTTGGCAGTCTAATTAGACCTAAGCATATAATGGGAACTAATATCTGTTACTGAACTTCACCCTAAACAATACCATTCATCCACAACATGTACTAAAATTATCAGACACTCTATTCATAATAAAAGCAATGCAATTATCAGAAAAGCACATACTTGGTCTGCTGTAGTACCAATGGAACGACTTTTCTTTAAAGGGCCAGGTGGGCCTTCAATAAACTGCCTGGATGAGCGCTGTTAAAAACATTGTAATATTGTGTTTAGATCAGAATGTCACAGCATCACTGGGAAAAAGGCAAATAAATTCTATTTATGTACTACAATACTAAAATCTATTCCATCATATTTACAAGGAAAGTAGTGTTTTTGAAAAAAAAAATTAGGGGAGAATTTACAGTGAACAGGCATAAGACTTTCAGATTTTTGTCGTTCTACGTCCAAGAATTTGCCAGCGATTAGGAGACTGATCATCTCTCTGCTCATTAGGATCTGTGCAGGGTCTCTCAAAAACTACCCGTTCCTCAAACCAGCGGTTCCCAACTGAGGTTTAAAAAAATAAAACTCGGGGTGGATGGGGATTGCAGGCTGGGGGGGGGCACCCTGCATAAGAGCATTAGCTCTTATCCGCGGATTTTGGTATCCGCGGGGAGTCCCGGAACCAATCCCCCGCGGATATGGGGGTCCTACTGTATGCATTTAGGTGCCCAGTTCCTCACTACTGGAGAATTCAGTCAAGCATGAAACCCCTGCTTTACACCAGCCTACCCCAGCTAGCAAATGGAAAACAACATATTGTACTTACTCTTTTTTCTCTTTTCTTCAGCCTGACTGTCTTTATTGCTGTGGAATCCCAGTCCTAGAAAGGAGAACATATTTTACTTAGTAGCATATAGACAGTAAATGTACACAAGCTTTCTGTTCAGTTCTTTCCCCCTCTATCTACCTTACTAAAATGATTAATTTTATTACTTATTGAACGTATATTTGGTATTGTATGTTAACATATAATGGAAGTGGGGAGGAAAAGGTTGATAATGCAGTACAGTCAGATAGAGAGCAATTTACACAATCAACAGACATGTTACACAGGGTCAAATTTTCACATCTTTCTATGAACACAAGAAATCAAAACAAATCAGGGTTACGTTACCAGAGATTCATCAGTCTTGTCAAAACTGATATCGGATAAAATTGAACCAGATTCATCAATCGTCGAGAGTCTAAATATAAAAGAAATGTTTTAGAATCATACGTATGCAGATTACATTCCTTTTTCCAGTCTTCACCTTCACCCAGTGCTTTGTTATTACTAAGCTAGAAAAACTAGGAGGAATGCAACAGCCTATGCAGAGCTAGAGGCATATACAAATATGGCATTAGATGCCTAACGCTAGAGACGGTAAACTGAAAGTTTCTTTTTCATTTTCATAGTCAGCAAGGATGTGAACATTAAGCACCTCTAAGTCTTGTTGGTTTCATTGACAATAAGAGAAGCAAGTCTTTTAACATTCTCCCAGGAATCTTTTGGATGTGCCTAGCATAATCTCCCATGTGTTTCTTTCTACTGCCTCATTTTTGTCTAAAGAGTACTGCTATTGTTCAATGCCGTGTGAGATGCTATTATTGAGATGAGGCACATCTACAGTCTCTAGAGATGAGCACAAATCAGTAAAGAGGTGATTTGGCACGATTCATAATTTATTAATGTTGACGTATCACAAATTGCACAATGAACTGATTTGTCAGTTCATTTCACCTTTTAAAAAACTCTATAAAATGTCCCCCCAGGCACCTAGAGACATGGTCAACTGCAAAGAAGCTTCCCTGACTTGCATCTACAATCCCTGCAGGTTTGGTAAAGCTTTGGTTTGGGACCCCAGAAAGTGATAGATGCCGCAGATGGCAAGTCCCCCCCCCCGCAAAGGGATTGACAAACCAATGAATCAAAAATTTCTAAAATTTGTTGATTCATACTTGTCATGGTTCACTGCGTTTAATGGATATGAATCAACAAATCAGTGGTTTTGAACAAAATTTGCAATTCATTTTAAATCAGTGCCATCCTTAGTCTGATCTATTCTGTTGCAGGATTTGGGATCTCTTGTGTTGGCACATACATGTACATATACACGTGGATCTCAGCAGAACTCAGTGTATTCTGATCAACTGACACAAATGTGGAATTTTGTGGGTCCCAACGTAAATTTATAAAGAACAGTTCCAATTTACTCACCTGAAGGCTTAAAGAAATATTTTGTCATAACGTCTCGGATTTGTGTAATGAAGGTTCAAAAGGTAAACTGGAGCTTTGGGGTGGATGTCCAGTACATGTTTAAGTTACTGATATCAGGGTGGATTTGATTTAAATAAAATAAAATTGATTTAAATCACAATCTAAATTAAAAGTCGGATTTGATTATTTAAATCAAAAAATCATTTTAATTTAAATTCTGATTTAAATCTATTTGATTATTTTAAGAAAACGTTTATTTTTATCCACCCTGATTGATATTGTTGCTTCTGTTGCCTCTATTACCTAGCTGTAACCCAAATTTTTATTTTTCTCTTATCATGATCCATTAAGATTTCCCTCACCAACACAGGAATAAGCTGTTTTACATATTATGTTGATTAGTAATATGTGTTCTTGTAGAATATACTAGCTACTTTGAACTCAAGCAATAACTTCATGATTTTTCCTTCAGTGCTAGAATACTCAGTACATGTAGCAAAATTCAGCATGACTTTTTCTAATCTCCTTGATCTGCATATTGGGACACATTCAACTATGTATTTCATCACTCCATCACTTAGGAAAGCTCTTCTAGGATTCTTTCTCTCACCTTATACAAGCTCTTCACATAGTTCACATATTTTATATTGCTGCCTAAATTTGAGTGGCCATCTGGCTTCAATTCATCCCCAAGACACCATAGAAATCTATTCCATACTTAATGTATAAATATTGATTGCAGTGCTCTCATAAATCAATATCTTAGCTGCATTTTCTAAATATTAATCATTAACTGCCAATACACAGAGCAGAAATTTATACTAAAAAGTACAGAAGCTCTCCCAATTGCACCAAAAAGCTAAATTTAGATCAATTAACCATTTGCGAGACAAGAAATAAGAATGGTGTTTGGAAAGTAGTTCAGTTAAAGAAACTACCTTTGAAAAACTGCTGTGCTCACCTTTAGGTCTAACACTAACAAGAAGGCAGAGTTATTGATATTCAGATTAGCACTGCTACTTGAGATGACCATGGTTTCTTACAGAACAGGATTATAGATATAGCAATGGTTCCCAACTTAGGAATCCCCAACTGTTCCTGGACTACAATTCCCAGAAGCCTTCACCACTAACTGTGCTAGCGGGGATTTTGGGGAGTTGCAGTCCAAGAATATCTAGATTACCCAAGGTTGGGAACCACTGCTTTGTATTCTACAAAGAGACTGTAAATGTGCTTGTGAGATTACATTTCTCGCAGGCACATCAGTTCTGGTGTCCTGAAGCCTAAGAAAACTATTGGCAACATGTGTCCCACAATTCTTTAAAGCTTAGTAAGAATAAAGAAATACCACATGTTTGAGATTTAGCAACATAGGCAAAAATAAGTGATATCTTAAAATTATGAACTTCTATGAAAACAGATTTAAATTTTGAATCTTCAGCTTTCCAACCATATGCAAGACTTCCAAGTGGTTGAAAAATGTTCCTTAGCCACAGTGAAGGTCAAATTAATCATCCACTTTCTTTGCAAATCCACCCACCTAACAAGCATTATACACCAAGGAAAAATCTGATTTGCCTACCTTTTATTCCCACCAGTCGAAGTCTGAGGCCTGTTTAGAAAGGCCAATGCTGATCTCTGTTCTTCACTCAGCTGAATACTGCCTGATGAATCACACATGAGCACTTCTTTCATCAGCTGGATCTGTCGCTCCTACAAGTTAGAAAATATGAAAAGTAGACTCATTTTACATTTATAATACAGAAAATCCGTAACACATATAGCTTTCTAACGAATACGGCTACACCTTCAGCATATTGATTGTCTATAGAGAGATGCACACCTGTTTCTTGCATGATAGCATGAACTTGGTTTAAAGGAGCAGCAGAGATCAAGTTGTTAGCCTGTGTAAAAGGATAAGATACTCCCAAATAGATTTTGTTGAGCTGTACAGCAATTTGCTGTTGTCTTATCAATTCAATTTGCAAGTCACAGTAGTTTCCAACATGTTAGGCAAACAAAAGAAAAAGAAAACAGAGTTTCCATCTGCCAAGGGACACAATGAAGCCCTATTTTTGTGGTCCAAACAGATTGATTAAATGGATGGATACTGGACACTTGATAATTTGCTTGTTAAACACTAACTTTTCTACTTCAAGGAAAAGAGGAAGAAAGCATTAGCAAAGAGAAACTCCTGAAATGTGACTTCACTTGCACATTATTGCCCAGATTTCAACCAAAGCCCATTTTCTTCCCTCAGATTGACAGTACCAGGATATTAAAGGACACCCCATCCAAAAACAAATCTAAAAATAAAACTTAAATGCTCCATATAGGCTTTCATTAAGGAATCTTTACTGCACAAGTATTCCTAAATCTGCTTCAGCAGAGGCAAAGGAAATGGTTCCACAATATTCAGTAGAACTGGATCGAAACTCACCAAGAATGAAGCTATTACTATACAGTGGTACCTCGTATAACGGAGGGTTTGTATAGCGAAAAATCCGTACAACGGGAAAAAAATCCGCCCCCCTCCTCCCCCGCCCACCACCTGCGGCCGCCCGGGAAAAGAAGGGGGCGGATTTTTTCCCCGTTGTACGGATTTTTCGCTAAACAAACCCTCCCGTCGTTCTGCCGGCCTTGCCGGCCTGGGCCGCCCCTCCCAAGGTGGGAGGGAGCCAAGCGCGGAGGACGAGGGCAAGCCTGGCCAGGAGAAGCCGCCCTGCCTGTCCCAAAGGCCGGCTGCATGTGCTCGCGCTGCCTGGTGGAAAAGTTGCTGCGCGCCGCCGCTGAGGCCGCTGTGGCTCCTGCGGGGGGAGCCCTTATCAGGGCTCCGATCGGGGAGCCCAGCTGATCAGCGGCCTGTCAGAGGAAAGAAACAGACCGGCCGGGGCGCCCCGAGGCCCCGATCCTCGGCCACTAGGACGAAGCCGGGAGCCCTCCCCCGGCAAGGAGAAAGAGGCTCCAATGGGTGGGGGGGGGCGCCGGCTGGAGTGGACAAACCGCGCGTCCGCAGCAGCCGAGGATCTCGCCCTCTTTTTCCCTCCCTGGCGGAGGCGGGGGAAGCTGCTGGTGTGTCCGGCCGAGACCCCTCCTTCTCGGGCGCCTTTTCCCCCCCGTCTTTTTTTCCTCTCTCGGGTGTGCTGGAGCGCGGGCGCACGCCTGCTTTGAAAGCGGGTGAAGGCGGCGAGGGGATCCACACGTGCGGCAGCAGACACAAAGGGGCGGCGGCGGCAGCATGGGCGTCATGGACCGTGGGGGCAGACCCGGGCCCCCCAGGAGGAGCAGGAGAGGAAGGCTGGCCAGTGGCAGCCTCTCAGGGCCACCCGGTGCCCCTTCGACAGCCGAGCGCCTCGCTGCCTCCAAAGCCGCCGGGCGCAGGTGAGGGGGGGAATTCCCGGCGTGGTCCCGCCGAAGCCCCCCACCCCAGGCCAAGCAGCGCACTCCACTCCCTCCCCCCACCTCCGCGGCCACCTCCGCCCGACCACCTGCGGCCGCCAGGGGAAAGAGGGAAGGAGGGAGGGGAGAGGAGGGGCGGCAGACACGGAGGGGGGGTGAGCCGGGGAGGAGCACCCTTACCTGGCACCTGCACGGGGGTCCACCACCCGCCCACCCCCCCTCGCCCAAAAAAACCTAGCGCCATTGGAACACATTGGAATGGATTAAATCCAGTTTCAATGCATTCCTATGGGAAATTAGGGTTTGTACAACGGAAAACTTGATTTGGAACCAATTAATTACGTTATACAAGGTACCACTGTACATTTGTAACGGAATGGGCAATTCTAACAAATCTAGCTCATCTATATTTAACTCATGTTTCAGAGCTGAAATCTAGCTGGGCTATTCCTCTTTCACCCTTCCCTTCTAGCTTAAAAAAAGTGCTCATAAGATCATAGGATAAGGTACCTGAGGGGGGATATGATTGAGACGTACAAAATAATGCAGGGCATGAGTAAACTCGATAGAGGGACATTCTTCTCTCAAGACTTGAGAGGAACATCCACTCAAACTGAGGGTTGGGAGAATGAGAACAGACAAGAGAAAATATTATTTTACCCGGCGTGTTGTTAGTCTGTGGAACTCTCTGCCACAGGATGTGGTGATGGCATCTGACCCGGATGCCTTCAAAAGGGGATTGGACAGATTCCTGGAGGAAAAGTCCATCACAGGTTACAAACCATGATGGAGATGTGTAATTTCCAGGTTTAAAACCGGGGTACTTCAAGGACCAGATGCAGGGGGGTGCTATCAGGCGATTGATATCTAGTCGTGTGTGCTCCCAGAGGCATTTGGTAGGGCCACTGTGAGATACAGGAAGCTGGACTAGATGGGCCCTTGGCCGGATCCAGCATGGTTCTTATGTTCTTAAGAGGAAATGTGTGCCCTTCAGTACAAGCCAGCAGTATGGCAGCTGAGCTCTTTTCTTCTCTTTAATTTTCAAGCTTCCTATTTTGTTTTCTAGGAAGTGAGCCCAACAGGCAGATCCAACCATTATATACTGGAGGCCAGGGGGCTTATTCTTTGTCCCGACACATATTTCGTTTTCTAGCTTCTAACATGCTATCCCAAGAAGTGCCAAAGTGAAAAGGACAGTTCTGGAAACATTGCCTAGTTCCCTTCTCCCAATCTTGCATAAACTTAGCAGAGTTAATCAGTAAGTAGTTCCCCCTTCCTTCCTTTGGTTTTAAGAGCAGTTATACAGATACACACTTGGCTAAGGATGATTCACAGAAGCAGTACTTAGGCAAATGCACACAGGGCTGTGAAGATGAAGAATGATAGGTGGAGGAGTGCGGAAGAAAGAGAAACAAAGGGAGATGCAAGTGGAGTGCAAGTGATCAATTCATTTCATGTCTTCCCTACCATCTGTTTGCCTTTGGAGGAGAGTCTTGAAGTGCCCAGTTCAAAGGCTATTGCGCAGGCCTTATGGATTGGACAGGAGCCTCAGTAGATAAGAACATAACAAGTAACAAGTTAAGCAAAAGTTTCTGTAAGTGCAAGTGAATTTTCCATTTTGCCTCGAGATTAGACTCATTTCTGGCTTCACAGACACCCTACTTGCAGGCTGGCCACTGGGTGACCACATGGAATGTAGAGGAATGAATGAACGTTGCATTATTTGCCAAGAGCTAATCACAGCAAATCAGTCCAAATTGCAATTCCTTATTAACCAAGAAAAGGGCCTTTTCACAGCAACAGTATGCTGTGGCTGATTGCTAGGAAAATTGCAGTATCCAAGAAGCAGAAGGTGGCATCCAGAGTAGGAAATTAACAGGAACACTTGTTTTCAGTCTGTTAGGACATTCTGAAACAGTTTTATACATACCAGCTTTTCACAGGCTGCTTCAGCACGCTGCCTTCGTTTGATCTCCACATCTACTTGGTTTCTCGCATGTTTTAGCTTCACATCTAGGGCACTACACTCAGTTTCTCTTTTTATTAGTAGCTCTTTGCACCTGGCCGCCTCGTGATTCATTTTCTGCCACTGTTTTCTGAGCTCTTCAAAGTTCTTTGCAAGCTGAATAAATTCTGGAAAGGACAGACATTATAATCCATTTAAAACAGGTTAATTTGCTTAGACCAGATCATTCTAAGATGATGATGATTAATATTTTCTAATTAAAATATCCTCTCATTGGAAATTGTCATGATATAAAAGTTATGACCCACACTTGTGGGAAAACTTGTTTATTGAAAACGGGAGCCTATATATGTGTAGACTTGAGCATCCACTCAGCTGAAAAAATAACAATAAACAAGAACTGCCCATCTCGGAAGCCTTCAGAAGCCATGCATTTTTTGTAAAGAAAAGCATTCTGCCTTGCTTTAGTTAAAAAAAAACACCATTATATAGCATATATGTTTTTAATCTGGAGGCTAACTTCAGATAACTGAGGTTTTTTTTAAAAAAATTAAATGTTTTGAGAGGGTATGCAAGTCTGATGGAGAAGTAAACTTTATCCTAAATTCACCAAAGGTGCCTATCTAATATATGACACGGGTCACAAGAAGAGTTTACCTCAAGAATACAGCTAAAATCTCTGAACCTATGACCTGGCAATAAATCCAATCAATCACAATATGACTTGTTTTTGAGTAAATAAGCACAAAATTGTGCTGGATGGAAGCTAAAATCACGCAGATTTATTTTGCTCACCTTCCATATCTAAGATTTCTATTGGTCTACATCAGGCATGTCCAAAGTCAGGCCCAGGGGCCAAATGCAGCCCATTTTCAAATTTTGAGCAGCCCACAGCCTCTTCTCCCCACCGGCTCAGCCTGTCATACATCCTCACCAGCTGGCCTCTCCCATACTGGATGGGGATGTCAGCTTACAGTTTTAGTTTGCCTTCCCTCCCTGCCTCTGTCCATCTCCCCCCCCCCAGCCACCTGCCCAGCCTACCTACTCCTGGCTATGTTGCTGCAGCATCCTCCCCACCTCCTTGCATGTCCTAGACCTAGAGGCTTGTCCAAAGTCCGGCCCAGGGGCCAAATGAGCTGAATTGTTGGCCCCCACACATTTTCACCTCACCAAATCTGGCCCTTTTTGCAAAAAGTTTGGACACTCCTGGTCTACATAGTTTGACTAATAAGTAATGCTGAGTATTAGAAGATGGGATCTCACTACGACAACTCCAAAAAATCCACTCATGAACTTCCTGAAAATTGGCATGCCTAAGAACAGAATTGCAGCCATAATTAACTTGAGCACAGATTATTTTATAGTCACAGAATAGCACACCCATAGTAAGTTAAACTGCCGACTTTTAGATGATACTTCACAGGTGCCTAAGCCAGCAATTCTCCTCAGCCAGATAATTATACAAACATTGATTTGGAAGGAAAAAAGCCAATTTCCTTAGCTACTTAACATTGTCTTGAAGGAAATATAAACATTCTATCCTGCCAAACAATGTCTACAAAAGACTGGACAAAGTTGCCTCCAGCCAGTGACCTCCCCGCACCTGCCTATTATTTATAGATGTCATCTTCTGTGATGACACAACACAGACTGCAATAGTACATGGCAACATAAGATCACATCCCTGAAGCACCAGATAGGCTAAAGTAACGAGTGGGACGATAATGTAGTAGAACTGCCCATGCTCCACACCTGTCGCCTAGAAACCCATTTGTCACAAAACCTGCTTGATGGATTCTAGATCAGCTTTCTACAAAAAGAAGGAATCTGTTCCAATAATACGACTTGAAGAATAAGTCAGCACACGGCTGATCTGATGAATTTGGGAAAACACACACTGACCAGACAGGTTTTGAATCAAAGATGAAAAAGGGGTCTTCTGATGGGATACAGTTCCCTGTCACACTTGTGTTGAAAAGAGGAGACAACTTACGGAGTTCATTTTCTTCATTCAAGATTTCTGCTTGGCGCTTCAGTTGGTCAAAGAAGTTCCTTAGCTTCAGGATTGCTGTGTCCACCATTTTGCCAGGAAACTGAAATAATTCAGAAATGTGTTTATTTCCCTCCCTGCTTTCTTCTGTCTGGAACAGCAAGATTACAGACTGAAACTCAGGAATCATCACTACAATCTAAAACAAGCAACAAGTAATGTGCAAAGTTACCAAAGAACAAATGCAGATACAAAGACTTAACCTTTGTTAGTTTGAAATGAAATTCAAAGGGCTGTACTAAATGCCTAAAGAAAAGAGTTCTGAAGGGAGGCATAATTTATATTTGTAAGGTTTCTTCAATAGAAAAATTGGACATAAGCTGGAGGGGAAGGTCAAAATTAATTTATTTTAAATATCCATTTAAATTAAAACCTGAATAAAAATGTGCTAAAAGTTGAAGTATCTTTTATCATTCATTATTTAACCTGGTAAGAAGCCTTAAAAACAAACCTTGGACCAATGTAAAGCCCCCAAACTGGGGAAGCTGTATGACTTGAACATGCATTACAAAATTGCAACAGATGATGAAGCTGCATGGAAGCACATGCCAGACAGAACTACATCTGTTAAGGTGCTACAAGATGGGCATTTATATAGCAACGGGTTTATTATTAAAGGTTATGGAGATTTACTGCTGCTACAAATCAATGTAGCACAGAAATTTATTTCCATGGAATTCCTTTGGATGTTTGTGGGGGTTCGAGTCTCACCCCGATGCCCTTCTTCTCTGAACACAATAAAGGAGATGGTTTTATTGTCCCTTTTCTTGAAATTTTCAACAGAGTTCAAATTGGGAGCTGCAGCTCCAACCTAATCGATGAAAGGGTTGTGGGGGTTTTGCAACACTAGGTCCCCAAACAAGGTATTATCCCCTTGATGCAAACCCGAAACAAAGTCTGACCAGACCACCATCTCTGCCTCAGGGAATGACTTTTCCTGAGCTGAGAGATGGGTTCCCCTTCTTTCATGGACCCATTCCACAGGCTGAACTCAGGCGACCCTTCCCACATCCTCATCCCCGCAGTGGTACTGGCTCTTCCACCAAAGAGGGTCTTAAGGCTGTTCCTGAAGGAGTCAGGCCGCGAGCCCAGAATCTTTCGCCCATGGCTTGAGCCACTGCCTCTCTCCAGGTGCACAGTCACTTCCCTCTCCACGCGGGTGTGGGCTTCTCTTTCTCTTTGGAGTTGCAGGCATATCTCTTTACATGTTCTGTTGTACTCCCGGGCTTCAACCCAGTATTTGTTTGTTTGTTTGTTTGTTATATTTCTAGACCGCCCATCTTCCAAACGGAACTCTGGGCGGTTGACAATTAAAACAAGGCAACAAGAAAGAAAGAGAAAGAAAAAATATAAAAGGGTGAACGTGCTAATAAAATAAGGAGGGACGAGACCCTCCACGATGCTGCCTTCTCCAACAGCTCTCGGACTCCTTATCGAGCATCATCATTTTTTGCCATGAGCCCGTGTCTGGATTCTCCATCCAGACCTACTGCCAGCCTGCTGGGAGAATCCACGGGCAGTCCCTTTTAAACCCGGTCTGCCCTACCGTTGGCGCCTTGTTTGAACTTCCCACTTTCTCTTTTCCCCGCACTTTTAGCCCGGCCATTCGGGGGTAGCACCCTCTCCACCTGCCCTTCACATGTTTGTGCTTCCCTCATGACCCCTCCCTCCTGGGGACAGGGATTTGCCTCAGACGTCTTTCCTTCAGTGGACGCTGGAGTAGACGTCACGCTCTCAGGCTGAAGCTCTCCGGGTGCAGCCGCTCCACAATGTTGCTCACGCAGTACAGGCAGCTGCTGCCGGAGAGCAGCTACACACGGGCAACATCGAAGAGGGCCCACATTCTAGCCAAAACCATTCAGCTTCACAGTGTTCCAAGGAACAAGAGAAAGGGGTTATTTCCTGCATGTGGAGCAAAGGAGATCCAACTGTTCTGTGCATGACCCTAACCCTCCCGCCTTCCCTAAGGTTTGCCAGCACATTCTCATTCTCTCATTGGAAGGGTTATTCTAGAGAGAAACCCACAATTGCAGCTCCACCATGGCACCACTTACAAACCTTGTGTGCGCAACCACAAATCACATCCCTTCCTCTCTTTTTTTCTCCACTTGGAAGAAGAGGAAAAAACACACACAAAAATGGACACGTCTGCTTCCTGCAACACTCCGAGGCCTCTTTCAAAACACCTGCTCAGTGCATGGTAGAAGAAGGAGTTCTGAATTCCAGGAGTGTGCTCTTTTGTGGTTTTGGACTTCCAGTTCTGAAATGCTCCAAATATTCTGGGAAAGTCTGAGAGGTGGTGCCTGGGGAGCTTGCGAGTTGTAGCAACCAACACACGTACACACCCACCCAAAACAAAAAGAATACCCCTACTTGTCACCGCCAGCTATGAGCAATGGCAAGTGAGGAGAGAAATTGTCCTCAAAAAGGCCTCACAGGACCTTGGCTCCCAAGCTCAAAGTGAATCTTTTGGTTTGAGAAAGGCAAAACCAAGGACTGATGGATTCTACTTCCCTAGAAAGGGAACAGTGTACATTAATCTGCATGCTGGGCCCTAAAATTTAACCATTTCCTGCCTAGTACTGTACTCCACTGCTGAGCAAATTCCAACTGTTCTAACTCTTGAAATCCTCAGATAGAAAGTGCACTCCTCTAAAAACAAAAAAGATGATTGATTGGCACTCTGAGTTAATTATTTAAACCATTCTAAATAATCCCACAATGAACATACAGACTCCAAATCAGATTTTCTCTTTTCAATTAATGTGGACTGAATTTTTTTTTAAAAAGTCAGGCCTAATATTAGCAAAATATTTAACCTAAAATATCAAGGGGTATATTGGGGGATATATCTGCACTAGCTGCTAGAGTATAAAATTGTATTTTTGTAAGCTACCATTTGTATTGAAAGTGGATTTTAAAAATCAATGCCTTGGTCAGCATATTTCTCCAACAAGAGAGCCAGTGGCATCACAGTGATTAAGGGAGAAATTGCTAGTTCAGCAGTGCAGAAATTGCTTCTTCAATCTATGTAGCTGCTGGAAATATCTATGGGAGCTATGGCTAATAAATTACTACCACGCAGAGGCTGGTGCATACATTGTGCCACATTACTGGCACTTACTGCAGAGGACACACCACCTCCACAGCAAGAAGGCCATGGAAAAATAGATAATTTTTTTAAATGGCCTTCTTCAATGGCCCTTTTTATATGCACAATACAAAAGCCCACTTTGAGCAACTGTGCTTTAGTCTCCATTCTGCCTGAAACATTTCAAATGTTCCCAAAGACTTCATGGAATGAGGCTCCTATTGAAATTTCCGCATGGTTATGACTTTCATCTTCACACCCTACACATTAGTGGCAATACTTCCGAAGAACAAACGTGCCCATGGAGTTTGCCACTTGTACAGTAACCTACTCATGGCACGGCAGAGGAATGAGTTCTGAATTCCAGGAGTGTGCTCTTCTGTGGTTTTGGACTTCCAATTCTGAAATGCTCCAAGTATTTTGGGAAATGCCGTCCATAAACCCTGATCTGCACAGTAGTAGGTTCTGTCTCTAGGAAACGAGCTTTTGACTTATTTATCGGCACCCGCAGCTTCTCAGGCCTTTATGTCCTCTTGCTGATTGGAAAAGAATCTGCAACAGCCAGTTCACGGGAATTATACAGCAATCTCACTGCCCATTAGGCTCTATAGAGGGGTTGCTCCCTGAAGAGCAACAATACCCACAAAGCACAGGTGTGCAATTTAATCTCCAGTTAAGGCTTACAGAATATTAAAGGAATCACTTTTTAATATACAGTATATATTAAAATTCATATACTGTACAGTGATATTGAATGCTAGGGCAGAATTAGACAGATCCAGATCTCAAACAAGAAGTGCATTGGGTGATCTTGAGCTAGGTACTCTCACTCAGTACAACCTGCCTTGCAAGGCTGTTATGAGCATAAATGAGGAAAAGAGAACACATGCTGTCTGATAAGCCACTTACAACACACAATAAAGGAATTAACAAATGAATAAAAAAGTTGTGAGTTGTTTTTTTTTTGGGGGGGGAGTATTATATAAGGCAGGCCTGCTCAACACGTTGACTGTGGGTGAATGGTAGCCCATGGGGGCTCCCAATGCAGTGCCAGCGGCGGCATATTAAAAATAAATAAATAAATTGGCCCACCCACCCGGACATTTGGTCCGGATTTGGTTCCCTACCTGATGCCATGACGCCCAACCCCCTTGCTCAGCTTCTGTGTTCAGGAGCTCCAAGAGTCGACCACTGGAGCTGTCTAACTTTGAACAGCTCCAGCAAGAACGCGAGCTGTTCAAAGTTGGACAGCCCTCATATAAGGTACTAAAAAGGTACTTATTTGCAAGCAGAATTTCCCCCCCAATTTATTCATGTTCCATCATAGAAAACTGATTTCCCTTTTTAGAACAGCCATCGTTCTAAATTTATTTCCATAGCACTGGTAACCGTATACAGTGCCAACTTGTTTATCCTAACAAGTTATCATTACAAAAATGAGATGAAACAAAAAAAAAATCAAATAACCAAACACAAAAGTATAGGACATTCACTAAACTACTACGGTAGGGCATATGGCAAAACCCATGCAACCACTATTACTAAGGTTACCTTAATTCAGGAGCAGCACAAGGACTGCTCCTTGCAATGCCAACCAGTCACTGCTGACAGAAAAGGCTGCTTATGATCCATCAAAGTCATTATCTTTGAACTTGTATGAGATTTTAAGTGAAGAAAAGGGCAAAGCACAGATTACTGAAAGTGGGTGATATAAAGCCAAATCACTCAGTCTCACCTGCTTTGGGTACAGCAAAATGTTAGCCAGAGTTGCACAAACAGCTCCACAACGTCAGGCTGAAAAATATAAAATACAATTTTATGGAGATTTTGTGTGTTGTGTCATTACAGTCGTGACCGACTCTTTGTGACCCCATGTCCATGGAGTTTTCTTGGCAGGAATACTGGAGTGATTTGCCAGTTCCTACTCCAGGCGCCTACAGCACCTGGTATTCCCTGGTGGTCTCCCATCCAAGTACTAGCCAGGGCTGACCCTGCTTAGGTTCCAAAATCAGGCGAGATTGGATGCTGTTAGGGCATCTAGGCAGCTATGGAGATTTTAAATCGGCATAATACTCTTAGTTTTCTTCTGCATGGAGTTTTGTCCTAAGAAATGCACAAATCCTGCTTATTTACCATAATCTTCATATGTGAAATACCACCACCAATAGCAACTAAAGTACGAGCTGATGGACTATCACACAACTTCCTAGTGATGACTGGAATATTTGACTTACATATGTTCCTATTTAAATATATATAATTACAGGAAGCAGAGGAGTACAGGCAGGAAACAATCCTGTTACCATCTCTGCAGGAAAAGTGCTTTCTTGAAATAGTTTCCTCTTTCCCCATTTAAACAAAACAGACTGATTATATTTTTAAGTAAGAGGCAAGCATTGCCAGTTGTCTATTCACATCTTCCACACCAAAATAGTAAAATACATACTAATAGTAACAGCCCCACAAATCAATTAGCTTTCTGTCTTAGCCACCCCCAAACCCGAACGCAATCATAGAATAGTGAAGTTTGGAGGGGGCCTACAAGGCCATCAAGTCCCACCCCCTGCTTCATGCAGCGGGGAGGAGACTAACAATCATTCTATTGCTGGGGAACCTCCGGAGCCTCGCGCGCATGCGCAAGGGAGAACCCCTCTGTGTGGCTTCACGAAGGCCACGAAGAATCAAAGGATATCTGCCAGGGGGTTGTCCAAACTTCTTTTGATGGCTTCCAGCGTTGGAGCACTCACCGTCTCTTGAGGTACTTGGTTCCATTTCCGTACTGCCCTAGAAATCTGCCCTTGTCCATTGCATGATGCACCAACAAGATATTTTCCGTGTCTGATCACTGTGCTATCATTTCAGCACCTTCATCCATGTCACTGTATCCCCATTGAATATTATGGCTATTAACACCGCCCATGTTTACTGCAAGGTGCTGCATAAGGTAGCACACTGTCATCCCATGATAGTGTCAGAGATTTTTATTCATGTGACAAACACATTTGTTTCAGCGTGACTTCTCATGTCTTGTACTCAATCTATACTGTTTCTTACATAGCTGCTGCTGCTGCTGCATGTAGCATGATAGGTACCCAGAGCAAGAGAATACCCTGGAAGCTTTCATCCGTTTTTAAGCTAAGTTTCATCAGCGCAATGAGTTTCTTGCACAAGAACATCCACTGAAAGATCATTTGTAAGCCTGGGTAAACAGTCAGCTTTAGACCTGCTCATACCTTCCACACTGAGTTGTTTTTAATTTTGGCATTGCTGGGAAATACTGGTGAGGGTCAAAAGCAGAAATGTGTTGACTATTTAACCGTGACAAGTCATGTTGCCTGGGGTGCACCACGAGGAAGCTAGTCTACACTGCACCCACCATGCACTGGAAGAATTGAAAAGGACAAAAACCTCCTATCTCACAAACCATCTATCAGTAAGTTAAAGCATAGTGTTAACAGCACAGTTCTGTACAGGTATACTTAGAAGTATGGTTACTTGACTTCTGTAGGTCTTATTCCCATGTACGTGGCTAGAGGGCTATACCATAAATAGAAAGGTCAAAGCCATAGAAGTAGTACAGTGATGCCTCCTAAGACGAATTTAATTTGTTCCATGGGCCAATTCGTTTTACGAAAAATTTATCTTAAGAGGCACTGTTTCCCAATTTCCGGAAGAACAGATTACATTGATTTTCAATGCATTCCTATGGGAATGGTTGTCCCCCTCAATCAACCAGCAGCCAAAGGCTGTTCCTGCAGCTGACAGACAGCTGATTTTGACAGTTGTCAAAATCAGCTGTTTGTGGAGGGCTGGGGAACAACCTTCTGCTGCTGGTTGATTGAAGAGATTTATCCCCAATCCAGCAAAGGGGGGGGGGCTTTTCCCTTTCTTTGCTAAGTTGGGGCAGGGGAAAAGCTTCCCCTCTTTTGCTGGCTGCCCCAACCCAGGCGGGAGGGCGGGCAAGGGATGATTTCTCGCTCATCCCCTTCCTGCGTCAGGGAAGCCACCCCTCTTTTGCCCGGGTCTCTGCACCGAGAAGTTTTGGCGCAGAGACCCAGGCAAAGGGGAGGCAGCGGCTTGTGTGCTAGTTCGTAGCCACAAGCTGCTGTCTCCCCTTTCACCAGGCTCTGTGCACAGAGCCATTTAAATGGAGGCCAAGGCGAAGGGGAAGCAGTGGCTTGTGGGCTCCTTTGTAGCCCCAGTTTACTTTCCAACCATGCCACTTTTGCAGTGCCCACAGTGGCATGGCTGGAGAGTAAATGGGTTATGAACAAGCCGCCAAGCCACCTCCACCACCCCCTTCTTGGTGCAGAGACCTGAGTAAAGGGGGGGGGCATCTTTGATCCTGGCTTCCTCCACGGATTGGGTGCTACACGGTTGAGAAAACCAGGATGGAACACTAGGCTTTTGAATTTTGCATGCCCATATCCCCCTCAATTTTCGGGCATGCAAAATTCAAACGCTTTACCCTGTAAAATGAATTTTTCGCAAGACATCCAGCAGGCAAACCATTGTCTTGCGAAAAATGCCTATCCCCAGAAATTTCATTTGTCTTATGAAGAATTTGTCTTGCAGGGCATTCATCTTGCGAGGCACCACTGTATTTACTATTCAGTCCACACAATGAACATACTACTAGCCAAGATTTTCCAGACTTACTTCCAATTCTCCGATTTTTTAAAAAAGTAATATGTTGAGTGGGAAATCCCATTGATATATAGTAAATAAAAACTGGGAGAATAATTTTAACAAGAAAATAGGAATTCATTTTTAAAGCTAGTGCAGTATTTGTGCTCTTCCAAAGTTATTTAATAGAACATCTTTCTTCTAAAAGTGTGGCATTTACACAGCTTTCATTGATTTACAGAATGAAACATTAAAGAGAATGAAAGGTCACAAATGAAGCACAAAAATAAGGTGCCAGATCAAAATATCCAGCTTGCTAAGGTCAAAGCTAACTTCTCAGTTTTATTTACAGTGGTACCTTGTATAAAGGAATTAATTCGTTCCCAATGAAATTCAGTTAAGCAAATTTTCCTTTGTACAAATTTCCCATAGGAATGCATTGAAAACAGAGTAATCCCTAATCACAACGATTTTTATGTTGTATGGTTTTGCCCCATAGGCAATTCTGTTTCCCCTATCTCCAGAATTTTTTATGTTGCACAGATTTTATGTTATACAAACCGTTTGTTATATGAGGGTCCACTGTATAGGCAACAGCCATATTTAAATAAAATATCCCAGAACTCTTAGTGGCTTGCTAATTCCACCTTTTCCAGGAATGCCCAGATTCAGATATTCTACAGTAGGAGTGAAGAACCTTTGGCCCTCCAGATCTCTTAAACTGCGACTCCCAGAATTTCAAGCCTATATTGCCAATGAAAAAACACTGTGGGTGTTGTGGTCAAAAATATCTCTAGGGTTGAAGGTTTGCCAGCCTTTTCTACAGCTTTATGAAATGCCTAGTGCTCTGGTCATATATGTGTACACAAGATTTCATACGGTTAATTAACATTTAATTTAGTAAGTACTGTATAAAACGTCTTGTATGTGCACACAATGTTAAAATGCTATAAGATCATGAGCTGGATGGACGCTGCTCTAGCTTGCCAGCAACGAAGGTACAGTAAAGGACACAATTTCATAATGAAAAGACAGAAAGGAGTCCATGTTTCATGTTTGTAGTTGATTACACAAGCAGAAAAGCCTTGTGTAACAGATCTGCCCTCCACCTGCAAAAAGGTAAAGGTTCCCCCCCGCACATACGTGCTAGTCGTGTCCAACTCTACGGGCAGTGCTCATCTCCGTATTCAAGAGCCAGTGTTGTGCAAGTCCATGGCCACGTGGTCAGCATGGCGCAAGGAAACACTGTTTTACCTTCCCGCTTTTTACGGCGGTACCTACTTATCTGCTTGCATTTACATGCTTTTGAACATACTGGACTACAATTCCCATAACCTCATTGGGTGTTCCAGCTGAGCATTATAAGAGTTGTAGCCAAATGCATCTAGAAGGCACCAAGCTGGAGGAGGCTGTTAGCTGTTTCTTAAATCCACTGTTCCACAAAATGTTTTATTAAAGAAACTCCATATATAAATATGTATATATACATACATATTCATAACATTTGCAAGAAGCCTTCCAAAACAAAAGGGCCAGTGTGAAAAAAGTATGTGGATCTAGCACTGAGGAAACTAGAATGGAAATCCCTAATCAGCCATGGAAATCCCCAGGGGGCTCCCAGTGCTAAACCACTGCTTGAACTTGCTACATACCTTGAAAATAGCTAATAACTATTAACCAAGAAGTAACAGATGTAGCAATATTTTCCTAGCCCATGGGACTAGTCTACATATCACAAGGCAAGGCTATTACGAGAAGCAAAATTGGCCTATGTCTCAGTCTAACCAAACCACGGAGCTACAAAATGTGGTTTGCTTATTATGTCATGAAAACTGGGAATTCTGGCTCTATTACCCCCACAAACCAAAGTCATGGGTGAATTAAGAAAAGTCCTAATGACATTGAAGGTGTCTCAAGGGAGCAACAGGATGTTGGATCAAGTGGATCTTCCAAATAACATTTTTAAAATGCCATCCATGCGAGAGGAGAGTGGAGCAGCCATGACAGTGAAGCTTTGACCACACTGCCCAGGGACTGTTTCCAGGAGCAAAGAGGGAGGTAGATGACATCAAATGGCTCCTCGGGGACCCTTCCAAGGAGTTTAGAATTGCACCCTAAAAGTGCCTTCCTTATTTATTTATTTTTCCTCCTGAACAATTTTCAGACATGAGAAATTATTCTAGAAACCTCATATGTTTCCCAAATCAGGAGCCACGGGTTTAATAAATAGCATTACAATGTTCCAAAATTTCAGTCGTAAAGGAAGCACCTACAGCAGGGGAACATGATTACCAGCACTTCCTAGATGCCTGCAACCCTGGAGGCTCAGGCACCACCAAGATAAGGACTTCAAGAATGAATCTCCTAAAGACACAGAAAAGGAGCTATTGTTAGTTCATAAAAGGAATAGTTGCAAGCCGACTCATGTCTTCAGGGCAAGGACTTTAACACAAGAGGACATGAGGGGCACTGTAGATGGAAGAATAGACATTCCAGCCCACAGGGGACAGCTGACTAGTACTCTGTTTTCTTTACTTATGGCAACTCCTCACTCAGTGTTCCTGATCCAATTTCTGTCACTGTCCTGCCACTGTCATTCATGTAATCAGTCTGTTGCTCTGTACTGGCTTCTACCCCACTCCAACCACTTTCATATATGCCACCATCTTCTCCATTTCCACTCAATGATAGTCGTTTTTACTTCGCCTGTTCTAGCATTATGAACATGCCTGTCTTAATTGCTTATTTAGTATCTCTAGGTATGATGGAGTACTTCTATGAAATCTGCCTCTGCTGTTTCCTCCCTCATGCATGACCAACTCCTTACATCCTCCTTGGTCATCCATTCAGGCCCACCTCTCCAGTTATTCAATTTTATTTTATTTTATTTATATTTATAGACCACCTGACTTTCCAAAGGAACTCTGGATAGTTTACAATATAGTATGGACAAGAAAACAAATACAATAAATCCATATAATAAAACATATAAAGGACATATAAAACTGAATCCAATAAGAGATCAATAAAACTATAAGATGGCGGCAAATAAACTAAATGGGCAAACAAATTACAAAGTCAGCAAACATTCAACCTCCTTGGTTGCCAAAAGAGTCAAGTTTTTAGCTACTTCCTGAAAGTCGAGAGGGACTCTGCAGACCTAATTTCTCTAGGGAGGTGATTCCACCATATTGGACCAGCCACTGAAAAAGCACGGTTCCAGGTGGAGGTCTTACAAGCCTCCCAGGGAGTGGAAAATCTAAGCGATAGGACCTGCAGTGTTCTGGTGGGCCGGGCCAAAGTTGACCTTGGGATGATATTTATTATATATTTATTTTCAAATTTATATACTGCGCCTATTTCCCGAACGAGAACTCAGGGCGGTTCACACAAAAGTTAAAACAATCACGATAACAGTAGCATCCGAATTGGCAAACAGACAAGGCGGGGGGGGGGGAGAGAAATACATTCCGATACATTGTGTCAGATATTCTGGACCCAAGCCACTGGGAGTTTTGTAAATCAGAATTCGTACCTTGAACCTTATTCGGGAGGCAACGAGTAGCCAACGCAGACAAGCCTGAATAGGGGTGATGTGGTCATATCTTCCTGCACCAATCACCAATATGGCCACTGCATTCTGCACCTGCTGCAATGGCCAAACAAGGGTCAAGGGAAGCCCCATGTAGAGAGCGTTACAGTAGTCTATCCTCAAGATAACCAGCGCTTGCACAACTGTCCTTAGTCACCATCTAGTTATGGGCGAATTTGGGCAGGTAGCCCAAATTGGTAAAAGGCTGCCCTGGAGACGGCTGCCCTGGCTGCCCTAAATTTCTACATGGGTGTTCAACTTCTGATATACCAATGATCAAACTTAGCTTTCCTCTCAAATGGTTTCTGTACCAGCTCAAAATAGTAACATAATACATAATACTTGTTTCACAAGCAATGATAAGTACTATCTTCATCTTTCCTTCTCCCTTTGCATCACATTAACCAGTTATTAACAGGTCATGTTCACTTACAACACAGCAGAACTATGGGCCTTCCTCTCCATGCCCTCAGTGAAAACTCTATTACTTCTTTCTACCTATGACTCATGATCTCTCCCTTTGCTTCCTTGTGTTTCAAGAGTCAATGCTCCCCCCCCCGTTGAAAATTGCAGCAATATCACTCATCTAGCTGCTTCTCAGATCAAGTCACACTCTTCCTTCAATGCGAACACTGGCTTCCTCTTAACCCTTGCATCCCCACAATGAAATAATCCTCTTTTATCTTTCCACTCTGGAAACATTCTTGCATGACTTTTGCTCTTTAATTTTCACCCAGGCAGCTGATCGAATCCCGCCGCTTTAAATTAACCCACCCTTTCGCCTTCAGTCCCCTTATTCCTGGAAGTCTATCCCAGAATACCTATAAAAGGGACTCTACTCAATTTGGCTTCGAAATCCACCGTTTTTGCAAAGATTTGGGGACTCACTTGAAGGTCTAATTTCCTACTGAGAGTAACCCTAAACTCAAATCATATCTCCTTACTTGGTTTCAACTTGATCAACGTCTCAGTCTAAAGGCAAGGAAGCATCAGATACATAGTTGGCAGTCTGCAGATAAGGCCAAATTACTATTACTATTCGGTATTTCTCTCTTTTATTAGCGAGCCACGTAAACGAGAAAACAATATATCAAATCCCTAATGATAAAACCCTACCCTCGTGTTTCAAGGCGTATAAGGTCTGCTCGATGAATCCTTTCTCCCGGGCATGGTTGGAAACAACTCGCCGCCTAAAGCGTGACGGTTATCACTCGCCAAAGGAAGATTTTTTTAATGACCTTTTAAAAACAGATGTTCTTGGCCTGCAACTCCCCTCCGTCCCAGCCAGCGCAAGCAAAGGGAAAAGTGAGTTTTGCACGGCAACACGAGAAGGCTCCTCTCTGAGCCTTCTTCTTCGCAAATACAAGTTTATTAGAAAGTAAGAAAAGGCGACTCGCTTAATACTGCACAGCTGCAGGAAGATCTGAATGCAGTGGTACCTTGTATAAAGGATTTAATTCGTTCCAAATGAAATTCTGTTAAGCAAACTTTCCTTTATACAATTTCCCCGTAGGAATGCATTGAAAACAGAGTAATCCCTAATCGCGACCATTTTTATGTTGTACGGGTTCACCCCATAGGCGATTCTGTTAAGCGAATTTCCCCTATCTCCGTAATTTTTTTATACTGTACATATTTTATGTTATGCAAACTGTTTGTTATACGATGGTCCACTATAGCTCCTTATTGCACCATTATTGGACCCAATTTCTCTCTCGGGGGGGGGGGGGGGGGGGGGGGGGGGGGGGGGGGG
>JAHTLZ010000010.1:143843-157275 GCA_023846285.1 Phrynocephalus versicolor
ACCTCCCCCACCCCCCACCCCCATCAACCCCAGGATCTCTTACCTCCCAGGGTCCGCGCGAGAGGAAAAGGGCGCTTACATCCTCTGCCTCCCGGTGCGCGGCAACCCCATCCGCAACGGCCACCCCGTCAACAGGAACGTCTCTACAGGAGGACCCGCCTTCAAGTTTGAATCCTCACAGCCGGCGCTCTCTCCTGGCTCTGATTGGCTGCCGTGCGCCGGCCAAGTGAAGCCGCGAGGAGACTTTTACCCGCCGCCTCAAACGTACACGAGAATTTCCCTTGACTTCGCTATGGAGTCCGAGGTTTCGGGCGCCTTCTTTCTTAAGGGCACGGCTGCCCATACTTCAGCGCGTGCGTTCAGCTTTTCCCCGCCCCGCCACGCTTCCTAGCTGGAATGTGAATGGCGGAGTTTGGAGAGCTTAAAGTTGCTTTAGGGCTGATTGATTCTTTCCAGCCTTGTTCAGTTCCTCGAGCGGAGTGAGGGAATAGCAAGCAAGAAGGAAATTCTTTTTTTCGCCTTCCGTAACGCTAGAATTGCTTTAGTGAAGATTTTTTTTTCATCTCACCAAGATAGAGAAATCATAAACAGACAACTAAAAGTCGTCGCTTCAGAAATAAAGAACAGAATGCTTTGCGAGGACCGGGCGAATTAACAAAATACGGGGGGGGGGGGGGGGGGGGTAACCTTTATAGACCATCAAAATTTTTAAAAAAGAAAATAATAACAAAACTGGCATCAGACACTGGCAGAAGTTTCATCTGGTTGAGCATTACTGGTGGTGGTAGTGGAGAAGAAACAAAAATGCAGAAAATCACATTTTAGATTGTAGGGGCCAGTTTTGCCCGTTTTTCCAGGGGTGCAGAGTCAGTTTACAGGCCTTCAGATTTCGCTGTGAGAATGTAGATTAGCAACCTCGCCCCCCCCAAAAAAAATCTAGCCAGGAAGTTTTATGCTTCTTTTGCACCCCCATAACTCTGTAATGTCCAGCCTGATGAAGGCACCCATAGGAGTCAAAAGCTAGCTGCTGCTGCTTTGTATATATTTAATGATTTGGGATAGATAGATACCCTGGACAGCCAAAGTCACCAATATGGCTGTATTACAGCACATGAATAAAAAACTAGAAATCCTCAATGCCATAAAGAAAATAAATTTACAATATTTCTGACACATAATGCACAATAAGAAATACCATCTGCTCCAGGTTATCCTTCAAGGAAAAATAGATGGGAAGCGTGGCCCAGGGCTTAGAACATTGTGGCTTAAGAACTTAAGCCAATAGTCCGCAGTGAGCACAGCTGCTCTGTTTATAATAGCTTTAGATAGAAACCAGTTCAGGCTACTGATCGCCAACAAATAGCTTTAGATAGAAACCAGTTCAGGCTACTGATCGCCAACCTTCTACAAGGACATGGCACTTGAAGAAGATAATGATGATACTGTAGTTTAGTGGTATCACCTTGTCTTCAGATTTCCTACAAGGACCATGTGGTTCCCCCCCAATAGGGTATGAAAGATACTAACCCCCCCCAGTCAGGTATTGAGGGTATCTACAACCAAGCGAGGGCATGTGATATTATACAAGAATAAGAACATCTTCCTCCAACCATTCAGTAATCCTTTTAATTTGGCGGATACTAGCTAACCTGACCTCTTTCTAAATTTAATCCCAGCTTCTCTAAAAGGGGGGTTGCTGCATTTGTACCTGCCTCCATTCCCATAGAAAAGGTGGCAAATGTGTTTGATTTTGAATCTAAGGCAATGGATGGGGTGGGGTTCTTTATCCAACAAGATTGGAATGACCCTCCCAGTCTGTATCCTTGGAGATAAAATCTGAAATCTTCTCAGAGCTGAGAGTGTGATCAGATGACAAGAAAGGAGGGTGTCTGGTCCCACTAGTAAGGATCACTTTGCTGGGAATGTTCTCTGTTAAAGCAACCCAAATCCACAAAAGAAATGGCTCCAGCCTGGATCAAAAAAAAACAATAAACCTACTGCTGAACTGAAAAGTTCCAACTTGGGTCTGGTCTTATGTTAAAAATTGTAGGATGGTTTAGGGGCAAAATACCAAATTGTTGAAACCATAAAGACCACATTTAATCAAATTAGAACCACACAGTGGTTCTGATGTGGCCAAACATCCTTCTGTGTAGGATTTGGTTATCTCTGTCTTCTTTCTCCCATCTACCTCTCTCTCCATTGTACTTAGGATGTCACCTTCAAGATGTGATGGGACAGGAGCCTAGGATTTTTCTGTTGGTGACATGTTCCTTTTTCATCTATAGGCTCCCCATAAAGGGTTGTAATATCAAATAATAATCACTTGTGCTTGTTTTTATCAGTGGCAGGCGTTCTGCTTCCTTGCCTCATGGGGCTTACAATAAAACAAATGTTACAAGCTGATTCACTGAAACTCAGAGAATAAGGACTATGGATTCTACACCCAGTGGCGTAGCTAGGGAGCAAGGGGGGACATCTGTCCCCAGGTGCAGCACCTGGGGGTGCCAAATTGAGTGCCAAATTGCTCCCTGCCCAGGATACACGGGAAGGCATGTCACAGGTGACCTTGCCAGGGTTGGCACGGAGGGCTCCCGGATGCTGCTACCACCTTTTCCATGGCACCTTAGCCCCTGCCCATCCTTTGGGGTGTGTGAAAACTGACTTTGTCCCTGGGCGCTGAAAAACCTAGCTATGCCTCTGTGTACACCAGGAGAGTCCTGTAGTTGAGACCTGTCAAAAAAAATGCAGTGCAGTGCAAACTGGAATCCTTGTTTACTCCATCCAGAAACTCCATTCCACTCTACTATCCACATCGCTTTCTGTTTCCTCATCAGTTTTTTGAGTTGAAAGATCTTCTTCTAGTTTTGCAAACTTCAGGGCTCCTTGCTCCCTTCCTCCTGTGTTTGGGCATCACTGTGCCAGTTTCACAGGATTAGAGCCCAGATCTCCACAGTCCACCACATTAGTCTCTATTCCACGCTGAATTTTGGTCCTGCTCCCCACACACACACACATTTCCTTTGGATGTGACAGGGTATCATATAGGTCCTTCCCCGTTGCCTGTGTTGGACCATGTGTTTCTTCCTGGCCTAACAAGGTTGGCAGCTGTTAAGTCTCTGGTGCTGCCTGACTCTGGAACCTTTACTGAGGCCTACCCTATGTGAAAAATAAGAAAAACTATTTCACGAGGAACAGTGTTTTCAGTTGTTGACCTAGCATCAGACATTCCTCTTCAACATGCCTTTAAGCCCCCCCCCCCCCAAAAAAAAATAGAATTATCTGAACACATTACAAATCTTCAATCTGAATAAGAAGTAAACTTTCACAGTTGAGGGGCTTCCTGAGCTAAAAAATCATATTTTACAGCACCATCATATATACTCTCTACAAGTCCCATGGGTTCTGTGGGATTTCTTGCCAAGCAAGCAGAATTGTGGCCTTGATCCGATTTTATTTGTATGTGTTTTTAACTGCTTTAAATGAGAAATTAGCAAAACTCCTGTTCCACACTAGTATGTGGGCCCAAACCATCTTACTCAGCCTTAGCCTTTGGCATGACTGTCATATTTACGAGGAAGTTTCCATTTGTGCAAATAGGGCTTCTTTTCTTAAGATTAATTCCTGCATGTAATATTTAAAATAAATATTGATTTTATATGAAGTACGCTGGCCAGTATAATGTCTCTCTTTGTGAAACCACCACCCATTTTTCTGTTGACCACAGGGGTGTTTTCACTGTTCATATTCTTGTGAACCTTATTGTATATAATTTCCTTCGTGAGTGCGCAACCACAAGCCATGGGCCGAATGAAGTACAGTATGTTAACTAGACTGAGGGAAACAAAGTTGCAAAAGTATTCCATCCTGTCCTTAGTGTCAACAAGACGATTGCAGATGTACCTATTCTAATTGTATCTCTCTCTTGTAACATTATAAATGTTACCTGCCGTTTGGCAGGACCACAGCCAACCTTTCTTCTGATTATTATAAATGCTGTATTTTTCCTTCTATAAGATGCTGCCACATATTAGACCCCCAATGTTAAGACTCCAAATTAATAAAATTAATAAATCCTCCTTGAGTTCTCCTCCACCCTACCCCACACTGTTTCCTTTCCTTTCTGTGTTCTGAAGACTCCTCCCTGCTTTGTTCTTGCAGGAATGGACCCTCCTTTTCAGCATGGAAAGGCACTTCTTAATGGGTTGCTCCACTCCCAAACCTTTACGCACTGAAAAGAAGGATCTGCTTCTTGCAAAAACAAAGTGCAGAGGAGTCTTCAGGCCATGGAAAGCAAAGGAAACAGAAAGGTCGGTTTGGATTCTCCTCCACCCTACCCCCACCCCACAAGAAAGGCTTACTTCTGTTTATATGACATCCTTTAATTTTTAATGCCATGATTCTAGGGGTGAAAGCATCATATACATTGAAAAATACAGTACAGTATACTGTATGAAACCTCCAATTCCTTAGACTTCCAATTTTCTGGAGTACCCCTTTCTGAAAGGTAAATAAATGATAATATAGTGCCTCATTTACTCCAAGAGTTTTACCTTTGGGACAAATCCTCACCCCGGCGCAGATCTCTGGGCTTTAGTCAAGTTCTGCTTACAATACAGTATAATTTATACAGTATGAGATTTTTGTCTAGGAGGGAAGGAAAGGAGAGAGTGGGGAGAGATCTAGAGAGAATTGGAGAAAAGGGAGGTACGAAACAGACTCATCCCATCCTGATTTGGCTTTAGACCCTGGCATAAAGCTCATCAACCATTTCCATGAGGGAACATAATCGCTGAAATACAGTATAGAAAAGAGCACAAAAATGGAGGAATTGTATTTTTAAAGCTTTTTGGACTACAAATCCCATAATTCTCCATTCTGGGCCATTTTGCCTGACAAGCAGACATCTTACACAGCTATCTAGATATGGCTGATTTAGGAGAATGATCTAAACTCCAAGGCTTTAAGAACTATCTAGGCCTAGTCTGCTGGCTTTCCTGGTCAGAAAAAAAACTCCTCCCAGCTAGCACTGGGCCAGGTAAGGTGCAGGAAGCTATACCTCAAAAGCCTTCTAGTTTAGGCCTAGTTTATATGTAGTCTAGCCACATTTAAATGTCATTAATGTTCGTCTGTCAGATTGTACTCCCAGTGTGGAAAATTATGGGATGTGTACTCAAAATACAGTGGTGCCTCTTAAAATGAATTTAATTTGTTCTACGGGTCAATTCGTTTTATGAAAAATACATCCTACAAAATGCGGTTTAATGTAGGTTCCCATAGGAATGCTTTGAATTAGTCTTGTGAAGCATCCCATAGGAAAAAATTGCCATACAAGCTTTTCATATTCCCAGAAATTTCATTCGTCTTATGAGTTTTTCATATTAAGGGGCATTGTCTTACGAGCTACTACTACTACTACTACTATTACTCCTCCTCCTCCTCCTCCTCATCCTCCTCCTCATCTCCTGATATCCTCCTCCATTAACATAACTGTTGGGTGGAAAAAAATCAGTTAGGTAACATGATATCCTTGGATACATTGTGACTGGAAATAAACCAAACAGCTAGTCCCAAATAAAGTAAACTCATTGAATAAAAATGGGTTTATATACATTTTGATGTATCATTCCTTATTTGTTTGTGGAGCCTACCCTTATCTTACCCCTAATTCAGGCATAAATAGTGAAAAGCCATTTTATTGTCAGCATCTTTTACAGATATATCTATAATACAGATTGATAGCTAGTATTTCACCAGAAATAATCATAAAATAAATCAGCTTTCCTTAGAATTCTGACAACGCTGTAGTCTCTTCCTCCAAGGGTTTCAACACTCACATATCCCAATAGAAATATCAAATAATAATAGCTAAACATGTGTGTCAGCTCCAGAGAAAAGTGTCCGTACAAAGTGGAGTAGTAATATTTCTGCATTTCTGGGTCAGTTGCATTGTGGCACCAGAGATTCCCAGTTGTGTTTGGGCCATTTTTCATGTCCCTACAAATCACTGGCGCTCGCTCCAGAATTTGGGGGATTAAAATGCATACATTTAAAAAAAAAACACCCAAAGACTCCTTGGTGTCAGTTGCTATAGCAAACGAAGGCAGCACCAAAGCAAAGGGAGATTAAAAATCAGAGCTGAGATGAAAGCTAAATGCTTTTCTGTAAACACCACTTGCTAAGCCCTGAGGGGGGCTCAAATTTACCTCACCAGACTCAATTTATTCCTCATCCACCCGTCTGAGCAGCCATTTTGCTTCCTGTCATGGCAGGGGAGGTTAGCATATTGCTTATTAAACTGGCTGTACCCTAAACTTTTCTTTCTTTTACTTTTAGGCAAATTCACCAAGTCTTCATTACCCTTAGGAGTTACTGTGTGTATGTGAATACAGAATGGAGTCTATTTGTTATATTTCTCTGCCCACTGCCACTTTCTTCTATTTTCTTTGCTTTACTTTTTAATGCTTGCTGCTGACTTTTATTTGTAACTCACACACACACACACACACACACACACACAGAGAGAGAGAGAGAGAGAGAGAGAGAGAGAGAGAGAGAGACTGGTGTGTGTGTGTGTTCCAGAGTGACTGGGTGCCAAATTAACACCACTCTGATTTGGGGAGAGGAATTAGAAGATACCCTTGGGCAAGCCAGGATACTGACTGACTGGGAATACTAGAGGGTATTTTCTACACACACACCACTCTCCAACACACATTTTTGCCCGTTCTTCTCATGACTTTTCCTGCCTGGTCCACTGCAAGAGGGCTGCAGAAGGAGATTCTGCCTGAACGTTCCTATCTGCTGTTTCCTTCCATGGTTCTGAGCAAAACCAAAACCAAAGCAAAGTGTGTGCTTACATGACACCCCATAGCGCTTAAAGCCCACTCTGGGCACTTTATAGTTTATTATGCAGGCTACACAGTAACAAACCTCCCCCAGCTCCAAGTGGGGTGGGTATTCAATTTACCGACTTTGGAAGAATGGAAGGCTGAGTGAACGTTGAGCCGGTTATCTGGATTTGAACATGGATCACGATCAGAGTTGTGGCTGCAATACTGCAGTCTGACCACTGCACTGTGAGGCATTTGGCTGAAAATAGTGGGATACAGTATTTCAGTTTCAATTGATTGTTCACGGTCAGTTGCAGGCCACTCTCTCTGCTGCTAATGACACCTGGAGGATCCTCCCCTCCCCCCCGCTGCCCCATGCAGTGATGGGTTTTAAATAAGTTAAAATTACCTTTCAGCCAGGCTAGTCCTGCTGAGTTCCGCTGGACCCTCAGATGCCAATAAAAGTCCAACGAGAGAGAGATCCTGAGGCAAATACTGTGTTTATTAGGCCTAATAAAGCAGCAGGCGAACACAACACCAGAGACAGAGCGAAAGTGTTCAGCCGTGAGCACATGGAAACCCCAAACTTTTATTGATTCTTCCCCCCTCCCATCACAGAACGGCGCCTATTCAGAGATTGGCTGAAGGAAGTTCAAATTGTCCAATTGGGCAGAAGGCACTTGTTCAGATTGTCCAATTGGGATAGTCCAGGGGTGGCCAGGGGCGGCTCTGGGCAGTCCTCGATGAGCTGGGGTTGGGGTTCATGCAAATGCTAATGAACCCAGGTGTTCCCTGATTAGGCCATCCGGGGAAATACAATGGAAGAGGGAGACAAGGCTTTGTTTGCTGAGCCTGGGTGCATTGCAGGGATTTTGAAAGTCAATAGGGGGTCGAGGAGCAGAGTCAACATGGAACAGGAAAACCAGTCAGATTATGCAAAGGGGATTTGTCAGTTTCTCATAAGTCCGGGAAAAGTGGAAATGATGAATTCCATTAGGCGGTGATCCAATCTGTCTAGGTAGTCAGGGAACACTCAACAGGTAGGCAGGGAGGAACAGCCACAGTGGGCGGTTTGGAGGATCACAATGGAGGTGGCAAAGCTAATCCGGAAAAGTCATTTGCTGCCAGATGGTGTTTTTAGTTGGATGTAGGAATGGAACAATAGCATGCTTCAGACGGCGATAACATCTTGCCCATTTGCTGGGAATATGTGTTTCCTCCATGTTGGGGGGATGGAGTCTGGATGATCTGTTCCTTCAATTTGGGCTGGCAACCCCTCTTGCTGCCCAAAAAGATGGCTCAGGTCCAGAGAGTAGAGAATGTCCTTAGGTTTAATGAGACAGGAAAGGCCAAGAAGGAACGAGGCAGAAAGAAAGGAAAAGGGAGAGATTGGCAGGATAGAGGAAGGGGGGTTGCTGGTTCTATGGAGGTAATGTGGCTGGACTGTTAACCATTTGGGATTGATAGCTGAGAACCATTCCCTTGGCTGGTTGGGGCAGGGAGCAAGCAATCTCCCACTTAGAGTTTGCCCAGCCTAAGCCCTGTCTTCTTGCTGCAAGTTTTGGGGTTTGGGAATGAGCAAGGCAATGGAAGGGTTAGATAGTGAGGTGGGACATGGGCAAAGGAGGCAGAAGGGCTAGGTGACAGAATTGGGGTGAGAGAGAGAGAGAGAGAGAAAGGAAGACGGGGGGGAAGGGGGTTGGAAGGATTATTGTCAGAGTCAATGTGAGGCAGGAAAACCCATGGGATTATTCAAAGGAGTTTTGCCAGTCTTTTGTGAGTGCAGGAAGGTGATAATGGAATGTTTTCCCAGGCGGTGATAACATCTGGGTCTGGAGCTCTGGTGATCTAGGAAATAGCTGCTGTGGACCTGCCAGAAGCTTTGGGGAAAATGGATTCTTTCCAGAAGATGCAGCTTGTCTTGTGGTGCTGCCATGATACCAGTTCTTCCGTGCCATAACTCCCTTGCCCCAGTTGGTAGATATAGGGGCAATTAGGTAGAACAGAGACATGTTTAAAATGTGTAGATGGAGTGGGAGGAAGGAGGGAGGAGAGAGAGAGAGAGAGATGTGTGGGGCACTGGTAGTTGGGGCTAAGAATCAGCTAGGCGGAAAGCCCATGAACACAGTCCTTTTGGTGTGCTGGAGTCCCTGGTTCCCAAGAGCGATTGCTCACAAACATTCCCTGAAAGCCATGAGGGTGGAAAGGAAAAGAGGGGGGGGGAACTGGGCTCCCTGGCTGGCTTTTAAGGGGGTTAAAGTTTAGTGTCTAATTCAATAATTCTATAATAATTCTATATATTTTTTATATTTCCATAGTGACTCATCAGCAGTGCGTCCCAATGTGCGTTCAAAGCAAAGTGGGCTATAAACATGCAGCAGTATGGCTTGGGCTAGGCAATATTTCCAACAGATAGCCATCCAACCTCTGCTTAAAAACCTCCAAAGAAGGAGACTCCACCACCCTTTTTGGCAGCATATTCCACTGCCGAACAGCTCCAACCATCAGGAAGTTCTCCCTAATGTTCAAATTGAATCTCTTTTCTTGTAGTTTGAAACCATTGCCCCGTCCTAGTCTCTGAAGCCATGGAAAACAAACCTGTTCCCTCTTCAATATGACATCCTTTCAAATATTTAAACATAGCTATCATATTCCCCCCTCAGCTTTTTTTTTGAAAGGCTAAGCAATTCCCAGCTCCCTAAGCCGTTCCTCATAAGACATTTCTTCCAGACCTTCAACCATCCTGGTTTCCCTCCTCTGTACCTGCTCGAGGTTGTCAACATCCTTTTTAAATTGAGGTGCACAGAACTGGACACAGTACTCCAGGTGGGGTCTGACCAGAGTAGAATAGAGTGGTACTATCACTTCCCTTGATCTAGACAATATGGTGCTGTTGATGCAACCAAGAATCGTATTGGCTTTCCTGGCTGCCGCATCATACTGCTGATTCATGTTCAATTTGTGGTCCACCAAGACTCCCAGATCCCTTTCACAGGTACTATTTTCCAGCCAGGTATCTCCCATCTGCAGAAACCCAAGCATAAATCAGGCCAGGCCACCTCCAAATCAGCTTGGAACAGGTTGGCCTCAATTTGTACAGAAAGTATCTGGATACAAATGACGCTGGATGCTCTTTGCCCGCCACTAATAATAACCATTGTATTAACTGTCTGGATGATGCTTTAATTCCCGGCTCAAGCTGATCTGGTAGAAAGAATGCCCAGGAGTGTTAAAGTGCTCAAAGTTGGAACAGATACCAGCCGCATAGGATAAAGGAGCTTTGCGGGAGTGCCAGTACCTGGATGACACTGTGCTTCCAAAACAAGGAGCAGCAGCTGAGTGGCGAAGGAGGAGTTTCTGCTCCACTCTGCACGGCCACAGCAAAACAGCACTTGCAATCCTGTTGAGTGTGTGTATGTGGGAGGTAGGATTTCTCTCACAACTTCTCTCTTCCCTGCTGCTGAAGTGCTTAAGAAATTGTGTGTGTGTGTGTTGTGTCGTTATAGTCGTGACCGGCCCTTCGTGACCCCATGTCCATGGAGTTTTCTTGGCAGGAATACTGGAGTGGTTTGCCAGTTCCTACTCCAGGCACCTACAGCACCTGGTATTCCCTGGTGGTCTCCCATCCAAGTACTAACCAGGGCCAACCCTGCTTAGCTTCCAAAATCAGGCGAGATCGGAGGTGCTTAGGGCACCTAGGCTATAAATAAGTTACAACTAAATTATGATAAACCAAAGATGTTGGTCTTCTCCAGATCGTGGAGGGTTATGCAATGGAATCTTAAAGGACACACTATTGAACAGATTAAACAGTTTAAATATCTGGGTGCCCTTCTTCATTACAAACACTCTTGGGTTCCACAATATAAAGACGCTGTAAAAGGTGCAGAAGAGAGTGACTAAAATGATTACCAGGCTGGGGCACCTCCCTTATGAAGAAAGGCTAAAACATTTGGGCCTCTTTAGTCTGGAAAAAAGGCGCTTGAGGGGGGATATGATTGAGACATACAAAATAATGCAGGGTATGAGTAAAGTGGATAGAGGGAAGCTCTTCTCTCTCTCCCAAAACTAGGGGACATACACTCAAATTGAGGGCTGGGAGAGTAAGAACTGACAAAAGAAAATATTTTTTCACCCAGCGCGTTGTAAGTCTATGGAACTCCCTGCCACAGGATGTGGTGATGGCATCTAGCCTGGATGCCTTCAAAAGGGGATTGGAGAGATTCCTGGAGGAAAAGTCCATCACAGGTTACAAACCATGATGGAGATGTGTAATCTCCAGCCTTTCAAACAGGGTACTTCAATGGCCAGATGCAGGGGAGTGGTATCAGGAGACAGATATCTAGTCTCATGCACTCCCAAATGCATATGGTGGGGCTGCTGTGAGATACAGGAAGCTGGACTAGATGGGCCTTTGGCCTGATCCAACATGGCTCTTCTTATGTTCTTATGTTCTTATAGCTAGATTTATGGCACAACCCACTCTTACTTTTTACCAGACTAAAGGCAATAAATTTGTACCAGCTGGCCCTTCGTGACCCCATGTCCATGGAGTTTTCTTGGCAGGAATACTGGAGTGGTTTGCCAGTTCCTACTCCAGGCACCTACAGCACCTGGTATTCCCTGGTGGTCTCCCATCCAAGTACTAACCAGGGCCAACCCTGCTTAGCTTCCAAAATCAGGCGAGATCGGAGGTGCTTAGGGCACCTAGGCTATAAATAAGTTACAACTAAATTATGATAAACCAAAGATGTTGGTCTTCTCCAGATCGTGGAGGGTTATGCAATGGAATCTTAAAGGACACACTATTGAACAGGTTAAACAGTTTAAATATCTGGGTGCCCTCCTTCATTACAAACACTCTTGGGTTCCACAATATAAAGACGCTGTAAACATAGCTAGATTTATGGCACAACCCACTCTTAGTTTTTACCAGACTAAAGACAATAAATTTGTACCAGCTGCTTTGAAAGCACAGGAGACATCTGAGGTTCAAGAGATAAAACTTAGTGTGACTGCTTTGGGGAAACGGGCCTGCCCCCTGGGAAGAGAAATTGGTAATAATAGGCAATTAAAACACAGGAAGATAACTCTCCGAGCCTTGGAGCAAAAGTGAGGGGGAAATGGCAATTCTAGGACAGCAGGATGAGTGTGGAAGCCAGCTTAACTTAACGTCTATTCATAAAGCCATCTAAACATGAGGCCTGCCATCACTCCTGTGGAGCACTGTTGGCATTTCTTAAAGTTTGTGTTGACACAAAGGAGTACAGCATTCATATATCACCCTGTCCTCATATTTAAGATGGGTAGTGGGGAGAGCAGCTATAGGATCCTTTTTGAGAGCAACGTAGTTCTGACAGCTTCTCACCACTTCCTACTGTTCACGCTAATGAAGTAATCATAATCCCACTGCTTGGTCATATTACCTAGATATAAAAAAACCCTTATTTTAATTTCGCTTTTTGCTCTACTCTTCTGCTTCCAGACATCGCTTTAATCCAATGATTTCTAAACCTTCTGGGTAGCTCTGGTGATTATATACAGCACTTCTGCCTCTATGCATACACATGTCCCAGGCATATATATTGCAGTCTCTCAAATCATCTAGCCTTCTTCTGTGTTCAAGAAAAAAAAATCACCTGGGGTCATCCAATTAAGTTAAATGATGGTGGGGCAGTCATGATAGAGAAAGCACAACATAAAATTAAACTGTGTAATGGATACAAGATGTGATAATGGCCACCAGTTCAGTGAATGCTGTCACTCAAATCACAGATAACATTCAAGGTCCCAAATAAAATTACAACATATCTCATTCCCCAACTCAAACCAGAGGGTTTCTGAGCCTTTCTGGGTTTCTTTCAGATCCTCTAAGGAGCTTAGGCATTTTATTTATTTATTTATTTACAGTATTTATTTATTTATTTATTTATTTCAGACTTATATCCTACCTATCTGGCCACATGGCCACTCTGGGACGCTTACAACAAAATCAAAAACAATAGTAAATGAGTACATCATAAAATCATAACCTAACATCAATAACAAACAACATATCAATCAATGTACAGCTAAATAGCGACATCACTAAATAAAGTATAAATAAAAGTATAACACTGGGAGAAAAAAATTAATTAATTGGTAGCAGGTGACTGAAATGTTAAAAAGATGTTAAAGGATTAGTGACTGGAAAAAGCATGCCTAAAGAGCCACAGTTTTCAGGATCTTTCAAAAGATTCCAGGAAAGGGACTACAATTAATACACAATGGAATATGAATTACATGCCAAATGTTCATTGGCTGTTGGATGAGCCATTGCATTTCATGCAGTAATTAGGCTGTATTGTTTGGGTCTTTGTTGTGAAAATTCCTGAAGAAAAAAGAATTTGTAAGCAATTATTTATTAGGAGGAATTATCAAGAAAGTGCAATCGGTGAGGAGAGCATCCTCTTTGCTCTGTGTGCCTCAGCTGAATATTTCAAAATTTTCACTGATGCCTGGATGATCTTGATAAATCTGGATATATCCCATCATTTTATTTAGTCTACAATGTTCTTCTTCTTCTTCTTCTTCTTCTTCTTCTTCTTCTTCTTCTTCTT
>JAHTLZ010000010.1:159314-203178 GCA_023846285.1 Phrynocephalus versicolor
ACACACACACACACACACACACACACACACACACACAGAGAGAGAGAGAGAGAGAGAGAGAGAGAACTAGCACAGCAACATAGAAATGGGAAGGGAAGCAATTTGGTAATGAGAAAGCATGTTTGGAAAATTGCAGATTTTTGAATTTTCAGGAAGCAAATTACAGTCATTGGCATTGTTTTAAACTGGTACTGTAACCAAATATTTTGGAATGACTCCATTTGCTGAAATGAGTAGTGGGAAGATGAGGATCTGATCTTGCTTCCATATTATCTTAATACCTTATCTTAATGTTTGGAATCCTACAATTTATCAACTTTCTGTGCTTTTGAAGTTGCTTGTTGATGGAACTCCAACTTCTGTAAGGAATGTTTATTAGAATCAATTATTCTATCAGTGCAGTTTTGTTTTCTGAAACTGGAGTAGTGTCTGATATATGTACAGTAAGACTCAACAATCTTTCAGAGACTATTCAATTTACTAGGAGAGCTTGAAAATATCTTAATATCATCCATATACATTAAGGGTGAAGCAAAGGTCTTTTCTCTACTAATACTTTTAGCCTTCAGCACTATCACTGAGCTGTCTAGAAAGGCAGAACCACAAAGGGTTTAAAGAACCACCCTAAAAATACATCTAATAAAGATATTATTAGGAAGGAGGTTTCTGCATGTTAATATTGTCCTCTATTTCATCATAAGTTAGGATACTAAATTTTCTATTATCAATTTTGTAGATCCTCAGAATTTCAAGAAGTCATGGGGGCAAGTTTAGGCAAAGTTTAGGCAAATATTGTTGTTGTTTTTAACCATGCACAGTAAGGGTAAATGCTGGTACTGAGAGTACATGTGTGTGTGTTGTGTCATTACAGTTGTGACCGACTCTTCATGACCCCCTGTCCATGGAGTTTTCTTGGCACGAATACTGGAGTGGTTTGCTAGTTCCTATCCCCCTTGTATTCTGTGTAAGGCTCTGCAATATATTCTGATGACTGCTGAAACATCGCCAAATTAGAACTCATTGTGCATCTCCATGGTAACCATGGGAGTGGAGCAAAGAGCCCAGGGGCCCTCCGAGAGCAGGGCAGCATCCCTCATGCATCCCTTTTGTTAAATCCATTATTCATGGTCTTAAAAGTATTACATATCAACAGAAGTAATGTGATGAGAAGTATGAAAAGACAAAGGAAAATTTCAATACCGTAAAGGAAGGTGTTGATTTGGCAGCAGAAGAGAAGCAGACCTACAGCTTTATTGTTCCACGAACCCACAAACCTTTCCTGCATGCGTGGCAACAAGAAGTGCTGATAGGGTCTCTGTGCTGGGGTGCTAGGCTGTATGTTTCCTTACAGCAAATCTTGGATGGGTACCTCTACATTTTTGTATGGGTTTGAATAGTTAGGGCAGAATTTCACCTTGAGGACGTTAGGGTCTACCGTTCTATCCTTCACTGCTTAAATTTCTCTTTTCTTGTTTGTGTGGTGGCAGCACTGCCCAAATCCATAGCAGCTGTCTCCTGCTTCTCTGGGTTGGAAGTGACCAAATAATTCTTCCTGAATTGTTAAGGTTCTGTGTAAATCCCACTCCAGGTTGAAGCTGTTTGCCCAGATTGCATGACTGAGCAGAGGCTCTAGACCCCAGAGCCTTCAAACGTACTTTTAATAAGAATAAATCTGGTGATGGGATAAAGCCATCCTCAGGTGAGATGTACAGGATGGTGATCCAGGACTCATCAAAAGGAAGGTAAACAAGACCTATTCGTTCAGTCTATCCTCGTATCTTTGTCTTGTCCTTTTTCTGATTCCTTTGCAGACTGTCTTTCTTGAGTTATGGGAATCAAAACTGAGCAGAATATACAAGGACCTGATAAAGAAATGCTGGCATCTAAAGTGAAAAGAAAAAAAAAAGTGGGGTAGCCAGATGGTCCATACCCGGTGGCAAAAATGTAGTAATGAACTAAATAATAGACAAATTACTCTTCTCCTCAGGCAGCTTATCTCCTCCTGCCCTGTGGTAACAGCCAGCCACTGCAAATGGCCCATTAAAAACGCTTCTTCTAGTTCTACATTTTTTTTAAGAGCTTAATTTTCAATAGTCTCCGAAAGTTCCAAATTAAGCTTGTATTCAGATCCTGGATTAACTGCATTATAACGGGGAGAAAGCAAGCTCAATCGCTAGTATTATTAAAAGTGAATCTTAATTTTTCTGGAAAAAAAAATACTATCCTTCAGACAAGTGTCAAACATTTTTTTAAAAACCGAAGTGTCTCTAATTATTACTAAAAAGAGGGAGGGGAGGGGAAACTAGTGCTGCATGGAAGAAGTGGCAAGGCAAAACTGATTAAGGGTTAGATTACTGACATTTAGGTTTCATTACAGTAGCCCTGAGCACATCTGATCTTGCCTGATCTTGGAAGCTAAGCCTGATCTTGGGCCTGGATAGTACCTGGATAGGCAACCACCAGGAAATACCAGGTGCTGTAGGTGCCTGGAGTACGAACTGGCTGGCAAGCCACTCTAGTATTCCTGCCAAGAAAACTCCATGGACATGGGGTCACAAAGAGTCAGCCATGACTGTAACGACACAACAAGAATAACAACAGTAGATTAGCTCTATGTTACAGTCAGGAGCAGCCCCAGCCAGAGGACAGTGGGATAGAGCTAAAACCACTTGCTAAAGGTCAGTGAGTCAATCTCCTTGTTAGACCATAAACAGCCCATGTGTGATGCCAGAGGAAGGATGTATTTGGAATATTTTCGTGCATCTCACCAATAGTTTAAAACAGAAATAAAAATGCAAACCCAGACCTCTCTCCCAATCCCACCCCACAGCTTGTAGGGAAAAACAGCTTGAAAGGTTTATGGGTTTGGTTTATAGATGTGTTCTGGTGCCTTTGGTGGGGGGAAAACAAGATCTTTAATGGGAGAAAACTAATTAGAGGGGACGCAGAAAAAAATCAACAACTGAGGTACAGAAGCTGAAAGTGTCAAGGGCTTTTGTTTTTACAGACAGAGGGTTGGGGAGAGTCAGAAGCAACCAACAGCTGGTTAATCTCTGATACAGTATTTTACATCTGCAGCTATTATTTGATTCACTCAGTAAAATGGCTCCTTGGGAGTCCTTCAGGAAACAAACGAAACAACTTATTAAGCATTCCCAACTGAGAAGAAATATAAACATTCTTCACACATACCCTCACACGAACTCAATTTTCTTTGCAATGCCCTCTCCCCCTGACATGTTTTGATTCCTAAATCCCAAGTCTGGAGCTTGCTTCCTCTTTGCTTCAATGCTTCCTGTGAGAGAGAAATGTAACCAGGCACGCGGCACTAAAATAAACACCACCCTTCCAAGAAACCCCCAAAGAAAGCTCACATAACCATAAAATAAGGATGTGTTTCAATCTATTAAATCTGGAACACAACTGTGTGCGAACAGAGGACTGGCACTAGCAGCAACTATAAAACGGAGCTGAATGCATGTGATGACTAACAGCCCCACTTCTCTTATGCACATTTCCTCAGAGGAGTCCTGCTTTTCAACCTCTTCATAAATGATCTTGAAGTAGGAGTAAATAGCAGGATAGCCAAATTTGCCAATGACACTAAATTATATAGGGTAGTAAAAACTAGCTGCCTAGATACCCTGAGCACATCTGATCTTGCCTGATTTCAGAAGTTAAGTAGGGTTGGCCCTGGTTAGTACTTGGATGGGAGACCACCAGGGAATACCAGGTGCTGTAGGCACCTGGAGTAGGAACTGGCAAACCACTCCAGTATTCCTGACAAGAAAACTCCATGGACATGGGGTCATGAAGAGTCGGTCACGACTGTAACGACACAACACACAACACAACAAAAACTGAGAGACCGTGAGGAGCTCCAGAGGGATCTTTAGACATTGGGAGAGTGGGCAAACCAGTGGCAAATGAGCCTCAACATTACTATTAGTACAGTGTTACCTTGTATAAAGGAATTAATTCGTTCCAAATGAAATTATGTTAAGCAAATTTTCCTTTATACAAATTCCCATAGGAATGCATTGAAAACAGAGTAATCCCATTTTATGTTGTACGGATTCTCCTCATAGGTGATTATGTTAAGCAAATTTTCCCAATCTCCGGAATTTTTTATGTTGTACAAATTTTATGTTATACAAGCTGTTTGTTATACAAGGGTCCACTGTATTATGAAAATGGAAAAAGTGCAGAGGAGGGCAACCAGAATGATTAGGGGACTGGAACACCTTCCTTACCATCTGAGGCTATAGCAGCTGGGCCTCTTCACTCTTGAACGACAGCACCTAAAAGGTGACCTGATTGAAGTTTATAAAATCATACACGGTGTGCACGAAGTAGATAAGGAAAAACTGTTTTACCTATTGCACAACACTAGAACTAGGGGGCACTCCATGAAACTTTTGGGTGCTAGATCTCAAACAAATAAGAGAAAGTATTTTTTCACCCAGAGGCTCACTGGTCTCTGGAACTCCCAGCCAGAAGAAGTGGTGACAGCTGTCAGCCTTGACAGCTTTGAGAAAGGATTGGACAAGTTCATGGAGAACAAGGGTATCAATGGCTAACATTATGGTTGCCTACGAACAACCTCCAGGTTGGAGAGATGGGCAGGATATCTCTCAATGCCATTTGCAGGGAATTGTAAGCAGGTGAAGACATCTGCTTGGGAATAGCCTGAAGAAAATGGTGAGCCACTGTGTGAGACAGAATGCTGGACTGGATGGGCTGTGGCCTGTTCCAGCAAGGCTGTTCTTATGTTCGTATGAGTTTTCCCAGATGATTTCAGCAAGTCCCTTTTTCACTCTCCTCTTGAGTGCCGTACCCATGCTAGCCCTGACTCATCAGTGACAGTAAGAGGTCATCCCCTTAGTCTTCAGTGGGGTTTCTTGCCAAGGGAGCAGAAGATTTTAGCTTTAAAATGCTTTAATATTCTGGTGTCCCCTAAGTTGCATTTTTGCCATGAATATATTGCAGTAGTTCCCAATCTTCCTTCCTTTCCTTCCTCCTTCCTCACATTTATATGTGAGAAAGAAAGGAAAGAAGGAAGAATGGAATTGTTTTCCAAGTACAGTAGGACCCCAGTATCCACTGGGGATTAGTTCCAGGCCTTCCCGTGGATAATAAAAACCATGGATAAGAGAGAACACCTGCCCACCCACCCCTAAACTGCTGTTTCCTGACAGTAACTTGCTTTATGACTTTTTTGAGACAGTAGCTGGCTTTACAGCTGCTGTTCGTGACAACATCTTGCTTTGTGGCTGCTGAATTATTTCACTTTTTTCCTCTGCCAACCATGGATAACTGAATCAGTGGATACGGGGGTCCTACTGTAAGTAAGAATACACAAAAATCAAATGCTGGCCTTCCAAATTGCGTTTCAACTTCCCAACTTCGCTTCCCTCCAGCCTTGTTCAGTGCAGGCATTGGCTGCAACTGCAACCTTCTCTAGACATGGACTGAGGTTGATGGGGACAGTGGCCTAAATATTCAGAAGGCAGAAGACTGAGGAAAGCTGTCCTATTGACTGGAGCCCCTTTCTTGGGTATTTCTCCGTCTAGGACCCCCAGGTCCTATAGTCTTCCTTTTCCAACATGCCTGGACACTGGCTAGACCAGGTTGGAACAGTTATGACGCATCCTGGGGCCTATTCAAGATGCATTCCCTGTCAGTAGTGGATACTGTAATATTGAAACAACCACTGGTGAGTAAGACCCCCGGGTTCTACTGCTTGAAAGACTTTCTCTTATAAAGGGAATGTTCATTTCAGGAATGAAAGCCTGTCATTTTAGGCATTCATCACATTATGTCTGAAAAGCACTTTGAGTAATTACCATAATAACATTCCGGAAAAAAATTTCCAGGCAGTTTGGTGACTGTATAAGTAGAGTGTTTCATCAGGACTATTCTCAGGATGATCCTCCTGATTCCAGATTGCTGTTGTGTAGCTGAAATGACGGTAACCTGTTGCAAGAAAATCGAAGCAAATGGCAGGCAGATGTATACAGAGAGGATACAGAAGCAGAGCCAGGGCTGGTAGATACTGGGCTAGCAATGGTGAGAGCAAAGAAGTAAATCTGAAGAGCATAAAATCTGCTAAAACTAATGTATAGTGCTTGAGTTAGGGCACATTATAAAGCAATTGGTGGGAAAAGAGAATACCTCTGTTGAATGGCACAAAGGGCGTTTATACACGACCCTTAAACTCCGGGGCAAATGGCTCCCAGCTCCGGAGCTTAAAAATGTTTCCCCACCAGCTCCGGAGTTTAGAGGAAATTAAGTGCGACCCTGCCCACCTAAGCGCGACCTGGCGCACTTTTCTTGTACCTGCTCTTGTGAGGTGAAAATTCCTTGATGCGGATGTGCCGGGCTCTCCTCGCTTCTTTTTGTTGTTGTTGTTTTGCCTCCCGCCCCTTTAAGAGAAGGAATCAGGAAGTGACGGGGCTCCCCAGCAGCTTCCACTGGCACTGGGAGGTAAGCCTTTATTCTTTTGTCCCTTTTTTCCCTCCCTCCCCTCATGCAGACAGGAGCAAGGAAGTGTGGAGGGGTGGGAACGGAGGAACAGCAACAAACCCCCAAGATCTCTGGTCCGAATTTAAGGGGCCAGCAGATCTTAGGGGTCGTGTGAAAAGGCCCAAAATTTCTCCACTCTGCCCCCCCCCCAGTAATCAATTCATGTTCCTTCATAAAGTGATATTAATGACCTTCTGTGTTCTGCTTGGAAGAAAAGATGAGCATTTGTTTTTTCAGCATGGAGACTTCAGAAAAATATGTTGATCCCATTTTTGCATCTGCGACCTTGAGGGAAATGGAAGTACACAGTAAGCTAGGGAAGATGTGTCCTTGATTCTCAAGTTTTTAAGGTACGGAGTACTCCTACATGGTTTACCATTCTCTCCCTCCAGGGGTGCCCGTGGACACCTCAACGTGCCCAAGGCTACACTGGCTGGCTCTTCATTTGGGAGGCACAATGGGAAATCATTCTCCCAACAACCTCTGGCTCTCCAGCCAGGTCCTCAACTCACTGAGTTAGCCAGTCAGATAATGGAACGGAACCTTAGAAAATAGAATCAACACATTTATTTTAGCTTGAGCCTTCGTGGCTTAGGAAGTGGAGGCTAAAATAAATCTTAATAGTGTCACAAGATGATGATGATTTTGTTATGCTGAAACAGGCAAACTAAGTTACCTCTATCAAACCGGTTATCCCGCACAGGCCCTCCACACCCAAACTGGGGCCACCCTATGTCATTTGGGGTGACGTGATTCACTCCAGGCTGCGATGATATTTGTATGTCCTTATAGTTCTCCATGAAGATTCTATTTCTGCAGGTGGGGAAATGAATGTGGCAAGGCCAAACCAATGGTGCAGCTGGAACAGAAGGGCACCAATGGCAGTCTGCGGAGTCAGCTGCTCTTGATTTCATTTTCATTACCCCTGCCCCCTCCCAGTAGCAACCAAGAACATGTCCCAGTTGTCTTACAAAGGCAGCTTTACTGTCCAGTGGCACCCTCCCTGGCTTCTAATCAGCTCCCCACATTTAGCATGTGGGATGGGGATAGGGTGCCACTCCACATTGCTAACACCTCTAGGCTCTTGGCTCTGCCCCAAGGTCACCCTGGAAATGCAGAAATACCTTTGACTCCCTGCTTCTTTGCCCCAAGACAGAGCAGGGCTTGGCCACTATTACTGAATATTAAGTTTCACAGCAGGAAAAGGAGAAATGTGTGTGTGCACGCATAGGCGAATGGGTGAGGAATGCTCTTCCAGAATTTATTTATACTGTATAGTAATTTAATTTAATTTATGCACATTGCACATCCTATTAGTGCCGGAGCGGTTCAGAAAGAGTTAAAACAAACTACAGAGAACCATGAAGGCGAAATACAAGATAATACCAAAAGCATAGTATAAAAACTTAACAAGAGGAAAGAAGGCCCCCTCTTCCTGTAGCTGACACCCTCCAGATATACACCGGCCAGGATGGGATTTGTAGTCCACCGCCGTCCAAGTCCCGGCAAACATGCAAACCTCCCCTCTTCCCACCGCCCCTTCGTTTACGAAAAATCTTGCGCTTCCCTCCCCACCGGCCTGCCAGCGAGTGAGCCAGCAATTGATTTCACGCGACAAGAACGACCGAGGAAATCAAAAGGGGGTCCTCCCCTGCCCCGCACCCAGCGCGTGGAGGGGATTAAACGGCCAGCGCGCCGATCACGGGGCCCTTTTGACCGTGCCTTTTATTGTCAAGCAATTATCTTCCCTTTTGTTTGCGTCAGGAGGGCCAAGCCTCGGAACGTCTCGTCTGGGAAGCCGTTAATAGAATTTATGCTAATTTGATGATTCCCGCGATTACCCGGACAGAGCGGCTGGTGGTACTTGGCAATCTGGCAAGCAAGCTGAGCGGAGGGGAGGGGGGAGTAGGAGGAATAAAAATTAAAAAATAAAACAGGGGTGGGGTGAGGAAGACGGCACCTCCGCAGCTCCATTAAGGAACAATTGTCAGTTTACACCCACCCACCCCAGTCCTGCTTTGCTTCGGTTTGGGGGTCGATGTCGATACGGATTTTTATTTTTTGGCACCCGTGTCGTATGTGCGCTGACACTCAGGCGTGCTTCCGGCAGTGGCTCTACTGAGAACGACTCTGCTCCCGTGTCGTGCCCTACCCTCTGGGCTCCACGCCTTACAGAATCCGAGGAGCACGTGTCGCCCCGTATTTAATGGCTTCCCAATTTGCTCCTGGCTTAACGCTGCCATTATGCTATTTCCCTGCGATCGGTTGTACCCAAGCGGAGGGTGAAAACGTGCATCGTGCGTGTTCCGAGAATGATCTCTTGTTCCTGCATCGTGTTGTTGTGATCAATGGCTCGACAATGTCTGCGTAACTGTGCCTTGATCAGAGTGAATGAAACAAAACCTTGTCCTTTCCTGGGTTCGCAACCAATGGAATATGTCCAATTGTATATGAAACTGATTTGAGTTTGTTCCCTTGACTGTTCAAATAAAAAGACGACCCATAAAGCTTAAATTACATTTATGTAAAAGTATAACATACTTTCCAAAACTTTTTAAAAACTCCGTGTGTGTGTGTGTGTGTGTGTGTGTGTGTGTGTAAACAACTTTTAGATATTTTTACACAAAGACTTTCAAACTTGATGTGCAAAATGATGGTTATTTCTTTGAGTAAGTGCACTGAGTTGCTTAGGTATAAGTTCATTTGCTGGTTGGTTCATATCTGGAAAGAATGATTAAATGATAAAAATGAGCATGGTGGCTCAGCAGACTAGAGTGCTGAAACGGTCGGCTGCAAAGTCAGCAGCTTGGCAGTTCGAATCCCGGGTGCCACGCAGACAAAGAACTGGTGAAATGGCTGAGTCCTATGGAGGTAGAAGGCAAACACTCTTGAAACATGCAATGTATCAAAGGAGTGTACTAGAGATGTATTTGGATTGCTATAGAGCATGGGGAGGGAAATGCCCTGCACCATGTGGAAGTTGGAGAGGAAGCAGCACCCAATCCTTCTGGAAGATGAAACTCTATGATTTTATGATTCTATGCATTAACTTGAGAGGATAATGGTGAGGACCCAGTGGTCTATCGTAATGGCTTGCCTGTGGTTTGTGAGAAAAAGGTTCAAGTTTTGAGTTTATCTTCAATTCTTCATTCTGCCCTTTGCCTTATAGATATCCTAAAACCATCATCTCTGCAAACTCTGTATCCTAAAAACATCTTTTCTTTAAACTATGTCCTGAAAGCATCATCTCTGTGTTTCTGCAAAGCACCCCCACCTCTGCAGACATGGGCTTCTAAAGCGGACAGCAACAGGATGTGTCCAAACCACAAAAAGCACATAGCAAATGTCAAACCGCATGCTAAGACATCTCAGATCTTAAAATATCTTGTTTGCACCTTTGTGTATCCAGCTTTTGAAACTCACTGTTAAGATACAGAGAACAATACATTATGGAATTAATGACGTTTAATCTTGCTAATGTAGATGGGAAAGTACCACTGATCTTTAAGTTTGGTTGCGTTAGGGAAAATGAACATATATGTAATGAAGTCACATGCTTTCCACTGCGGCAAAATGTAACCAATCCTGAGTTTGTTCTTTTCTGTTTCTGTATGCTAAAGAATATTTAAGACTGGACATTCCATACAGGAAGTTGTCCCTGCATTCAGGCACCCCTTGTGCACAAGGTATTAGGAAAGGATCCTCTGAAAATAAAACTACATTCCCAGGAGTCCGGGTTGTCTGTTGTCCATTTTATAGTGATTCTCATTGAGGATCAGCCACATTCAAATGTGTGGTGACAGGTTGTAGAAGTAGGTGAAAGGGTCTGTCAAGGGCCTGAAGTAACCTGATGGGGCTGCTGGAGTGGTTAGCCTGCTTCATTTTGGGAGAGGAGTTTCTGGAACTGGGTGCTGGTCGGGAGTGCCTCGGATGTGAGGCTGGATTGATGACGGACTGAAAGGAGTGGGAGTTGGAGGGTTTGGAAGACTGAAATGGTCCGGACCAATGCCAGGACATGTTGGCATATCTGAGGCTGAGTCTTTTTGCTCTGGTGCTAAGCTTATAATCAAGGTCTAATTTATCATACATTTTCTCATTAAATAGGCCCAGCTCCTCAAATAGAGGGTCTTCCAATCTAAAACCAACTTCTGGGGCAGTGTGTGTGTGTGTGTGTGTGTGTGGTGAGACCGTGGATTGCAACCAGGTACCACCAGGTAGTCACAAATGTTGACAATGACTTGGCGGAGTGACTCATTGTGGTAATTTGCTTTGCTGCCACCCAGGGAGTCCCTTTTCCAATACCTGGGTGACTGTTCTGTAGGCCTCAGGAAGTTGATCAAGCATGTACATGCATGTTACATTTCCCCAAAGGTACTGTATATCCCCCCCCCCACCGAAAGCAAGCCAAATCAGCAGTTTTCAGAGAGAGATTGTCCCTTGGGTTGTAGAGGCACCTTCCATGATGTCTCGTTTCCCACTTTCTTTATCAGGTGGTGATGAATGTGAGGTTTGGATCTAGATTTGCCTTGGGAAGCATCTCTGATGTCTCGATTTGCCATGGAGTACTTGAACAAAAAGCTGCAGCCTCGTGGCGCAGTGGTTAAATGCCTGTACTGCAGGTAAAACTGTGCTCACGACCTGGGTTCAATCCCCGGTAGCAGGCTCAAGGTTGACTCAGCCTTCCATCCTTCCGAGGTCGGTAAAATGAGTACCCAGCTTGCTGGGGGGGGGCAATGTGTAGCCTGCACACTGTAATTAAAATTGTAAACCACCCAGAGACCACTTGTAGTGGTATGGGGCGGTATATAAGCAGAACACATTGCTTTTTGCTTTTGCTTTCTTGGATTTTCTAGAGGTGTTCCAGGTTCTTAGACACAGTTAGGGCAGGCTGTGGCTTTTTCCACAATTATCTAGCTACGTGGAATGGTGAGGGGAGCATCGGGATTGCCCCTGAGAGAGCTGATTGAACGTGCACTCTTCAGAAAACAGATCCTGTAACTTAATCACACTATGGCTGAATGTCAAACACAAGAGTTGCCAATCCTGTGTTGGTCTGCAAAGAAACTGGAGTCATAGGGATTGTGACCTGAAGTTCTCATTGTTTTCATCATAGAGATGGATATTGTGGTTGGTATTGAGTTGTTAGGCTAGCAAGGATGGTACATAGGATTTAAACCATTCCCAGTTGAATGGACAGATAGAGCAGTAAGGGTTGCTGACCCTGAATGTGAGGTAGTGATGCTGATACCAACCAGGTACCCTAGGAGATATGTGAGGTGAGGGTTACCGCTGGTGCAGTAATGCCCTGAAGGATCAATGGACTGAACAGGTGGATGCAACATAGAAGCCTCTGAGCGTCCTGATGGTGGCAGTACAATGAGTGTGACTGTGGTCCCTCTGTTCTGGAGACCAGATTTGAGAGCATCGGGAAAATGTGTGGCACCGATGGAGCTCTGCACGGCCATGCACCTGTGCATCTTAGAGGGAACGTTGCCTTGCATGGGAATATACCAATGGTCGTAGTCATGAGGCAGACAGTAAGACTTGCCGTATCAGGATGGGAAAGCTTGGTCCCACACATATGAGTGGGAAAGAACGCCTCAATAGTGGTGTCCGTTTCCGTAATATTGTCTCTAGGCCTGAGCGGAGGTTAGCCACAGAAGCAGGTGGACTCTGGTGAGTTACCCTTTCGGTGCAAACCTTGATCTCAATTGCAACTGAAATGTGTGGTGCAGAGAGAAAAGGAGCATCTAGGGAAGCTCAGCGGGGGAGAGTGATCCAGATGGATAATGGCTGTCTGCGCAAGAGAGGCAGTAGAGAGTCCAATATCGTACCTTCTGAATGGGAAATAGAGGTAAGAGTTAAGAATTGCTACAGCTGACATTGGCTCATGTAATTGGTGTTCAAGGACTACCTCGGAGATCAGTACTGGTGATCTGGAGAAGAGTTGACAACTAGTCTCTAGTTAGAGATGGTCTCTGTGCTAGAGGTAATGAGCTTGCCAGAGACCCCCTGTGGCACTGATGGTCAATCTTTAGCTTTCTCTTGATGCGTCTGACTCCGCTTCTTTTTTGCACCTGCACCAGTGATACGTCAGTGGCAGAGCAACAGAGGAGAGGGATGGCATTTGCAAGCATCTGTACCAAAGTGGCCCAAAGCTGGAGATTTTGATTCTGATGCCAGTGTCGAAATGGAGGACATAGCAGGCTTCTTCAGAGTGATTGGTATGGAAAGGAGTGGATGTCTGATTAAGGCAACAGGCGAAGCGAGGTCTGCCTTATCCTGTGGGATTTTGGGAAGTCATTTACCCACCAGATCCTCCCAGGCAATACTACTCCAAGTAGCCACACCAAATGGAAGACGGGAAAACATTAACTAGAAGCCAGGCCTTTTCAGCTGTGGCACCAAATATTTGGAACTAGCTTCCGACTGAGCTGCCTCTGGTTCTCTCCCTACCCACTTTTAAGGGTTGTCGGAGATTTTGCTCCTCAACCTCCTATGACATTTTTGCCCAGCTATTCTATTATGAAAATGTTGCATTAGCTCGGTTCCATATTTATTTTTATGTTTTGACTTATATGGATTTTCATTGGTCTTATTACATTAATAATGGGGCATTATATGAATCAATTTAGTAAATGATAAATAATAAATAAATCTTGATGTTTGTTTTTCTCCCCAGGGCACTAAAGGCTCTGCAGTGCTTGCAGGCTTGGTATCACATGTCCCTCCTAGATAGATAAAGCAGGCACTTAGAGGGTCCATTGGGTGCAGGAGTCCTAGCAGAACAGGAGAAATGCTTCTTAAAGGGCTGTGGCTCCATGCAACATTAAAAGGGGGTGGTTGAGAAGGGAGGCAATGGCATGAAAGTGGTGGTGGGTGTTTTGCAACAAAAGGAGGCAACTGTCTAAAAATATTTACAAGTGATTCTTGTTTTCTTAGGAGTTTGGCAAGCTAAGAGAGAGAGACATTTTGAAACTGCTGTAGTGAGCAGTGGACAAAAAGAAGCAGAGGTGAGTGAGGCAGACAGGGCAGACCTCACTCTGAAGAAGGGGTGACATTCCCAATTAAGCCAGGCTCATCTTTAGAACGCTCAGTGTTTCTCTGCGTATGTGCAGAATGGCACATTGGTGTGTGTTCACAAAGACCCCAAAGAAGAAACTAGAAGACGAAAAATGAAAAGAGTTAGAAGTTAAGACAGAGGGGTGTGCGCTTTGTTTGACACAGCTGCTGTTCAATATTAGCTGAGGCTAAACAGGATTGGAAGTTATTTGTTGCAACCAAAATCCTCCTCGAGTCTATAACCCTTAAACTTAAAAAGAGAGAGGAAAAGAGAGCTGGTAAACGGAGCTAATTGGAACTCCAGTTTTGCCAGCGTTCCCTTGTGCTCCATCAGGTGGCGCTGTGACCTTTGGGATGAATCATAAAAGCCTTTTCAGGAAGAGATGCAAGCATCATCATCTCCCTCCCTGTCTTTCTTCTCTCAATCTGCTAGGCAGGACTCTACCCTGCAGCATCTTTTGCCAGGGCCTCAAATAGTCTCACATTAAACGGGCATACTCAAGGGGCAGGGGAGTTGTGTTTTTTGTTGAAAGAAGTCAGAGCCTGATTCCGAGTTCAAGTCTCAGAATCAGACCTGTTGAGGTGATCTATGAGGGGAAGGTAGCAAGAGGGGAAGGCTGTGTGAAAACCCGTTGTCTAATTTAGGGAGACGACCCTCTGAGCCAATGGAAAAGGGAGCTGTTCACAGGGAAGACAATAGGAATTTCCCCACTGCTCTCAAAACCTGCTGACAGGCAGTTCTGTGTCGTTTCTGGAGACGGTATCAAAGCAATACTGTAATTTCTTGGCAGGTATACTTACGGGTGTGGCTTTAAAATAAAACTACAAGGGAGTCCACAGAGTCCTTCGCTGTTTGGAACCAAAATATCCTTTGCAGAGACGTGGTTTAGCCGAGTTTCTCCAGCCCTCGCTTCCCTGCGTGTCAGTTCTTGGGAGTTGCAGCAACTGTGTGGCGAGCTTACATCAGGGATGTACTTCGGGAAAGGAGACATGCGAGGGAAACAGAAGCACTCCCGCAGTGTGAGAAACTCATAAGGGAGCAGTCGCCCGTACAGGATATTGAACATCCTGATGCCCTGGGCTGCGCTGGTGCTGTGGAGAAAATTGCCACTGACGCAGGTGGCCTGAAAGATGGGAGCAACACATCCCCCTTATTATTATTATTATTATGGCAAACATCTTGGCTCAGGAGGAGGAGGAGGGGGGATTCCAATGGTTTCTGGCTTCCCACAAATGAGCACAGAGTGGAGGCAGGTGGTCTTCCTCCCTTAGCCAGAACCAGTGCAATGGATGGGAGTTCTTTAGACTCATGAAGCTTGGAAGGGGCCTACTGAGGCTATTGAGTCCAACCCCCTGCTCCGTGTAGGGATCCAAATCAAAGCAAACCCCCTCAGGTGGTTGTCTAGATTTCTACTGAATGTCTCCCAGGAGCACTCTCGGGGTACTTGGTCCCATTGCCGTACTGCTGGCAGTTTTTCCTGATACCCATCTGAAATCTGGCTTCTTGCAATTTGAGCCCCTGTTGTCCAAATCATGTTCCTTTCTATGGAGCGTTGCAACAAAAATCCCCACTGGATTGTGCTCTGGGGTTGAATCATTACACCACTCACTCTTCTGCCTTGTTGGTGAACAGGGTTGGCTCAATGGAGCCTTTGCCCCAGGCCAGATGTGTTGACCAATGGCATGCCAACATGCTGTTGGAGGAGAGTGCTGGGTATCTTACAGGCCAACCCTACGGTTCCTAAACCACCTCCTTCCTTCACATGAGATGGAGGATGTTGTCAACTCAAGGCGAGCTGGGTTTTGTACACTGACAAATGGGCACACTCAATGTTATTCTGTGATTCAGGTAGCTAAGTGCCTTGAGCTGGATAAATTGAATAAGTACCTTGAGGCAGTGGCTTCCCCTTTTCTTCTGGTGGGCATGCATCTGTGCCATGGTGACACTACCCACACAATCCTCCTGCGTTCGTCCTTTGATAACCACACCAGTGTTACTAGGGAGAAGGAACAGCCTTATTGCAGGTGGTGGAAAGTCTATTGCTACTTTATTTTAAAAATAAAACTGTAGTGCTGGAGGAGTAAAGTATGCATCGCCTCCCTCTCACAAAAAGAAAAAAATCTAATTAAAAAGAAGAAGAGTTTCAAATTATGTTTTAAAAATGGAAGCTCTTGCTCATACCATTTCCCCCCTGTTTTTCTTGAAGGGTGTTGATGAAGACATAGATGAAAACCTTTTTCTGCTCTTAAGCAACATTTATAGTATTTGTGACGTTTTGTGTTAAACTCCCCCTGCCAAATTATTTGAAGCAGGCATAGAAGTTAAGGGAATTATGGTCTGCAGTCAGCACTGACCAATAAATGGCCAAAGTCAGATTAAAATGTACACTTTCTTAATGTTGCTCACCCTTTTCATGGTTAGAGGCACTGAGGCACCTCCGCTTTAGGGATTTCTCTGAATGTGTCACTAATTCTTGTGAGACCAGTTCATCCTGAGACTATGGACTTGGAAAGATAAAATCTCTGCCCTACCAATGAGAAGAAGACTTTGTTTTTGTTTTTGTTTACATTCCCTTGCCTCCGACATACAAATAGACATAATGGCCAAAATTCAATACACAAATAGATTTAGTGCCCAAAATCCTATTGCTTAGCATAGTAAATTGCACTAGAGTAGACGCATTGAAGCTATGGAGAATTAATGAGTCAAGTCCTCCACAAGTTTCCCTGATTCAGATGGGTCTGCTCTATAAGTCTGACTTGCTATGTGAAATTAAGTCACAGGTGAAGTAGTGTGATTTAAATCAAATAAACCTACAGAGGAAATGAGTCACCAAATCCTCTCCAGTGCTATTCACTACATGAGACAACATGATTTGGGCCGTTGTAACATAGAAATGTACTATTTCATGAAAGTCACGTTATTCACTTATGGGGAGGCAGGCGCATAGCAAGAAACAACACACAACGCTTGTTCCAACAGGACCTCATCTGATCCAGGAGGCAGTTAACGTGATCTGCCTAGAGAAGGAGTTTGTGCTACAACAGAAAAGGCACTGCCTTTTTATCATCAGTCCCCTTGCCTCTGATAAATGGCATGCAGACATAAAGCAGAGCTTCCTAGGCCAGTTTTAGCCACCGGACAGGTATGTGGGTGATAGGCCATGGGCACTCCTTGATAGACTCTGTCCAGACATCTGATTGCAGTTATTACCCATGTTGCTACTATGTGTACCAGTTGCAGCTCCTGGACAATCCTCAGAGGCAGCCCCATGACTAGTTCATCGCAACAGCCTCATGGACAACGCTGCCCATCTCCCAGTGTTTTTAAACTGGGTCTCCCATGAGCCCTCTGCAGCATAGCCAATAGTGAGAGATTATTATGGGAACTGCAGTCCAAGCACATGGGGAGGCTTACACATGGCTTACCCCTTAGTCTACACAAAATGCTACCAGTGCATAGATAACTGACTGAGGTATTCAATCTGTGCCTCTAAAACCTGTTTTTTTCATGAACGTACGTACACACACGGACCTGCTATAACACATGGGATGTTATCATGGCACACCGCTGTTGAATTGCAGTACGGTATATTCTGGACATACACTGGAGCAAATTGTGAGATGAATTAAACTTGCTAAACATCCATTCCAATAAATGGTAGCATGCTTTGCCTGTAATTTCCAATAAAGATGTATATCAAAATGATTTGCATCAATGTAGGAACTTGCTGCCTGGCCTCCTTATTTACGGGCCTCCTCCCTGGGCCCCTAAACTCTGGTTCTCTCACCCACTCCCACATTTCGCTACCCGGTGATCTCCAGATGTGTTGGGTTTGAGACTCAAACATCTGGAAGCCACCATGTTAGGAGCAGCTGAACTGCAGGAAGAGCTTGTGCTACTGGGGAAATGAAAGGCCATGCCTGTGCCTTAAGAGATGCTGTGAACTCGACCAATTTTAAGCTGCCAGCACTTAACACGGACATGTGTTTCTCAGGGCCAGTGAGAAGCAGAGATCCAAGGGCTTTTATTTTGGACGCAAGATGGCCTACTTACTACTCATCATGTCCACTGATACTCTCTTGGATCCTCCTTAGGCCTCACGAAGCTTCCTGCCTACCTCAGCTACGTATGAGCTTCGCAACTAGCTTCTAAGGTTCCGTCTAAATGCCTTACCTTAATCTAGGCAAATAATATTGCCAATGGCAAATCCCATGGAACGCTAGCATGCATCGCAATGTTGTATTTGTGCATACCTTTAGAAGTACAGTACTGGGGCCTAGACATGTTGAAGGGTGCTTGTTTGGCCATTCAAGTGTCAGCAGGTCACACGAGTGGAGCTGAGTCAAAGGTGGCCTTCCACGCTCATTCATATCATTGACGTGAGGCTAGTAGGCATGGCCTCCATGATGAGCAGAAGCCAAAGTAGAAAGTTAGTACTGAGGTCTTCTGAACCACACCATACCGGGCGAGGTTTGAAGTTCCTGTGGTGCCTAATGGGGCATTTGCCCTCTTCTGGTTCAATCTTAATGTGTGCCGTCAGAGAAGTGAAGAAAGATCTGAACATGCTCTCTGAGCCACAGATGCATTCGGTAAAGCGGAAAAGCCCTCCCTCCTCGCTGGTTCACTCACAGATGACTCAGTCTGGCCTGAAGCAGGGCTGGAGGGCTACGTTGTCAATTTGGTGGCCATGCCACTCCAGTGCTCCAGCATCATCCTACCACAGGGAGCCCAGTGCCGCTCGCAGCACTGTCTTTCAAGCACATAAAGGCGATTACTTCACATCCGTTTTGTCTCTGTAAATGTTGCACTTAGGATCGGTACAAAAAAATCTTAATCCACAGCCGTCATGCAACAACAGGAAATTGTTGCAACCATGCCCCCTGAAGCGCATCTCAGCGCAACAAACGTGTCCCTAATCCTAGGGTGCAGTTTTCTCTTGTCCCTCTTCTGTCCTGCTTCTTGCCCCGGTTCAAGAGGACGTGAAGTAACAACTGTACTGGTACAAATGGTATTTGGCCTGCACAATATTGGTTTCCTGTTTTTTTTTTCCTTTTAAAAAGTGCAAAGCGGTATATCAAAAGTCAGTACTCATCTAGTGGTTTCAGGCCGTACAAACACAGAGCAGTGATTTTGCTATGGAAAATCACATGCATTTTGAATGGAGGCGAAAATATAAGTAACCGATGGTAGTGTAATGGCGTTTGAGAACTGGAAAATCGGTTTTGCGATATATTGAGTTCGTAAAAAAAATTTTTTTTGGTGGGAAGAGAAATGATCGCAAACCATCAACATTTTGTCATGGTATTAGACCGTGAGGTAACATTTGTCATGGTCCAAGTTATCACAACCATGGGAACATGGGAACTGGGACAAAACCACGTGGTCGCGACAAACGTTATCACGGTACAAAAGTAGTTGCGGAACAATGAAGGACGTGAAGTAGCCACCAAAGTCAACACAGAGCACCCGTTCCGCAGGGTCACTGAGCAATCCTGGGCCCATTCTTTCTGCCCAAGAGCAGGGATTGGGTTGGGAAAGAGGGCCGCTGGGAAAGAGAGGCTGGCCCCGTGCCCAGGTGCCAAGTTTTGCTTCCTGCAGCACTTGCAATCTCTCCAGTGCCAGTGCAGATGCTTCATTCTTCCTCTTGAAGAATCCTTGCTCCCTTTCATTCTACAGAGACGGGCTTTTCAGAACTAGGTGAAGAGATTTCTCTCTGTAAAGCACTTTGGATCCTTTTTTTAAATGAAAGGAACTGTATAAATGGGAGATCATTATCAAACTGATTAACATAGCTCCTCAGCCACATACAAACTGTATCCATAATTTATTGAAATGCAGCATGATAGTGCTTTATTAACTAAATCCCCAGTTCGTTGATTAACATGTTGCTGCTGCTGCTGCTGTTGTTTTGTTGTTGACGCTGCTGGCTCTGGCTCCTACTCCAGCTCCTGTTGCTAGCACTATTGTTATATCATTATTGTTATTATAAATCTTCAGTTTCTCTTTCAAATTGGTTCTTGGTTTTGGGTGGGGTTTATTTCTCTTTTTCTACCAAATATTTTTCGTCAGTCTATCTCTGTAAGAAGATCTAGACCTATTTTGTCTTGATTGGAATCTCATTGACCCAGCAACTCAGATCTTCTTGCATCATAAACAATGAACAGATAAGGTGGCAAGACAAGTGTTGGGCATTATGATATTCTTTAGCTATTCATGCCATGGCTTTTGGACAACAGTAAAATGAATAACCCCCGTTCAATTTTTCCTATGTTGTCTGAAATGAGACATCTGTTGATTTAACACACATTTTATTTCCCCCGAGAAAGATAGTGTTGGGAAAAATAACAACCATGCATGCACTAACAGTGGATATCAGTGGGAGGTGACTCTTCACAACCTAACCTAAGTGATTTATTATGCCACTAATCTATTGCCAAAGTTCTTTTCCCCACCTCTGGCTTGCCCCTCCTCTTTTCCTCATTTGATTCCTTCTCTTTCTTTGTTTCTCTCTCTCCCCCCCCCCCTTTTCCTGGTGTGACCTCCAGGCATGTAGCAAGCAGGGAAGTCTCTCCCACATTCTTTGGAAGAATTTCATTTCTCTGCTTGTAACTTCTGGTTAGAATTGTATGTAAAGAAACTTTTCCTACTTGAGATGCTCCCAGACAAAGTACTACTTACTTTCAAGGAGGACAGCACTAACACTTGAAATCTTTTCTTATGCTTTCTCTGTGCAGATGTTTGTATAATAAACTCTGCTACTTATCAAGGAATTGCCAATTCTCCATAACAGAGATCGCAAAAGCCCTCATTGGGCATGGCCTGTTAGGAGGCACAAAACCATGTGGTTTTGGTACTGCTGAACCACGGCTAGAGCTACTGATGTGAGCAGTGACGTGACTCCTTCCAAGTGTGGTTCAAACAGGAGGAATGGCTGTGGAAGGAGCAACCTAATCCATTCAGTGTTTTGAGATGTCTTCACCACAGGGTTGGATAATGCGTGGTGCTAATTTTATTAGTTTCATTAGTTTTTGTTTTGTTTTGTTGTCTATTATTAATGGATGGTGTGTCTGATATACAGTATGTTCCTTTTGATATAAATGTGATTGTTGTAAGCCGCCCAGAGTTCCTCTGGAAGACAGGCAGCATAGAAATAAATAAATAAATAAATAAATCTTGTTGGACTGCAACTCCAACAGTCCTCACCCAGTATAGCCAAAGGGAAGGGACAATGTCATTGGCAGGCCCGCAACAATGGGGGGCATTGCATGTCTGATTTACTCATCGCCAGGCTTCTTACATTTGTAGGTCTGACAGGACGCTCACCCTTTCTGCCCCAGATTTATCAAACTGTTCACCAGATGTGATCCACGTATCCTGTCGCAAGAACACTTGTGCCTCAGAGCGGCATGCCAGGCACAAAGATAGCAATTGAAGCCTTCTTCCTGGTATGGAGATGAAACAATAGGAAGCGCACGTCATCTGCTGAATTTTTGTGCCTGTTACCCAGCCATTATTGGCTTGGGAGCCAAGCCAGAAAACTGTTGGCAACCCTCAGCCCACTTGATTATAGTCAGTACATTAGTACATGAGCTTCCTAATGCTTTCCAGAAGACAGGCGAGTTTGTCCACTTGAACTGGAGCATGATGGAAGGAAGCCTGAACAGACAGGTTTATAGGAAATATGACTGCTAATAGTTGCAAAATACCTAAAGTTCTCCCATGCACCCTTAAGCATTCTGCCTCTCCTATAGCTCAGATAGATGCATTTCCCCTTAAGATGTGGATTTTCCCAGTAGAAACATGCAGTGCTGCTGAGCATTTTGAAGTAGTTTGGCTTTGAATGGGAAATTAAGGTTCCTTCACTTTACAAAATAACTGCTCCTGATAGAGACAATGGTTTTGTTGACTTTGAGATAAAGCGATTCTTACTGATACTGAGAACAGAAAGTTCTGGAAAAATCTAGAGCCGGTAATCTTTTGCCGTTTGTGGACATCCAAACTGTTTGTGCTACTTCCTTCCTCTTTTCCATGCAATTTCAGATCTCTTCAGATAATGTTCGGCATGCTCGCCATCAGAGAAGCAAGAAAGAGGGTGCCTCACTCGAAGATTTCAGGAGGAGATGCTCCTTGTGCACAGACCATGGTCACCTATACCAGGGCTGTCCAACTTTGAACAGGCTGAGATCTACTTTTTCTGGCCCAAAGTGTCTGAGGACTACTACGCTAATACCTCTACTTACGAATTTTGTCCATCCCAGGCACATGCTCTTCTGGAACGGATTAATTGATTTTCAATGCATTCCTATGGGAAGGCTGACCATGCACACACTTCCATTGCATTGATCATCTGGCCAGTGGGGGAAGTAGGGGACCATGCCATGGCCTTTGAACTGCCCTGGTCGGCTAAGACAGTGGGCTAGCAGACCCAGAACTGGGGCAGTGCTGATCTTTGAGATATGGGAGGGTGGGGTGGAGAACTTATCCCCTCACTTTTTTATTGGTGGCCGGCGGGCTACTTTTGAACCCGTCGCAGGCTACCAGTAGCCCACGGTCTACCTGTTGGGCAGGCCTGACCTATACTAACCATTAGGCTGCCCTTTAAATTCTCTAAGATTATCAGCCCATCCCAGTGCACTGTGTTTTAATAGCACGATGTGCTACCAGGCTCTGTGTCTGTGTATGTATGTACACACACACATACTGTATATACATTTGCATGTACATGCATACATTCCAAGCTCATGTCGATGTGTGGATCCACAAAGCTGCTTGCAATTCAGACTCCCATTGGGGGTGTTCTTGATGAGTACCTGCACTTAAAAATATACCATGGTGCTACTCCTGCAAGTAGCAGAACAGGAAAGGTTGCCTCATCGGAGCTCAGACACCCACTGTGTTGTTGTCAATATGGGCAGGTTAAATTGTTTCCAACCATTTCATTCTGTGTTCTTTTCCACCTGCATCCACACAATCAATGCTTCATCAACTCTCCCATAAGCAGCAAGGTCACAGAACCAAGTGATCTGGTACAAAGGGGCGATATTTGTATGCTAGCAGTACCAGAAGAGCCATGCAGCCATTTTCTATATTGCTGGGGGAATAAGGAACTGAAGCCACCACAAGAAGACATTAGGAGGCACTGTGATCATTATGAGCCAAGACCTGAGAGATGCATGAGCATGATACGTTTGAGGAAAAAATGCCTGGAAGGGAGCATATGGACAAATAAATCTAACTTATAAGAATTGGTGAATGCTCATATAGTCAGAGCCTTAAGAGGCTAGCAGGTGCAGTGCAGCCTAGATCAAGATAATCATGTGTTGTCCATGATGACGTATGGCAAACCCTTTCAAGCTTTTTCCAAGGTAGAGAATGGTCAGTAGTGGTCTACCATTCCCTTTTTCTGTGGACAGTCTGGGACTGCGCAGCTTGTCCATGACTTCCCCGGCTGGGTCTTCTCCCTGGAGACACCATGGGGGAATCAAAACTTCCAGCCATATCTAAACCACTGAGCTGTCAGCCAGCAAAGATCAAACGAGCCATTATTTCTCTTTTGCAAGCTGCCACCGTGAGGCAGTGAATCAAGTATGCAAGCCTGCCCTGCAGGGTTCTCAGTTTGAAATATCCCAGCTTTGTACAAATGACTGCTCTAATGGAAAGGACATCCGACAAAGGTAAGGGTTGTTTAGTAAGATATATTGGTCCCCAGGTGGAAGGGAGCACTGGTTATTGTTGTTGTTGATTATGTATATGATTTGTGCAATTAGAATGTAGAATCCATTCTTAAAACTATCGTTCCCTTTCCACTACTTTATCATCTCTTCCATGACATACCTATTACCCCACTGGTGCCACAGGACAGCTGGGAAGAGGGTGAATGACAGGAGGGTGGGAGGAGAGGCCATAGTTGGACTGCTATTTTTGGAGAAATAATCTTTTATCTTTGACTTCTGGCTTGGAAGGACACCATCCTACTCCTTGTGTGGAATGGCACCCACATAAGCTATGTATTCAAGCAGTTGCCTGTGTGTGTGTGTTGTGTCGTTACAGTCGTGACTGACTCTTCGTGACCCCGTGTCCATGGAGTTTTATTGGCAGGAACACTGGAGTGGTTTGCCAGTTCCTACTCCAGGCGCCTACAGCACCTGGTATTCCCTGGTGGTCTCCCATCCAAGTACTAACCAGGGCTGACCCTGCTTAGCTTCCGAAATCAGGCGAGATCGGATGTGCTTAGGGCATCTAGGCAGCTCAAGCAGTTGCCTACCACTATGCAAACAACAGGCACAGACAGACATTATTATGGAATGCTGCAACTGCTTTTGCTGGCTGCCAGAGTTTCAAAGCCCCACCCAGTTAGTTATCTGCAAAAATTCGACCTAGAAAGAGCAGAATCTGACTCGTCAATTGCTTGAGGGACTCTTCAGAATCTGAACTAGATATCATTCTCCAAAGGTCATGCTTTCTTTTTTTAAAAGAAGCTCAATCTATGGTATAATGGTCAAGTCTTTTTGGACTTGGCTAATGACACACAAAGTCTCCAATACTCTGGCCACCTCATGAGGAGAGAGGACTCCTTGGAAACATCCCTGATGTTGGGAAAGATGGAAGGCAAAAGGAAAAGGGAATGGAAGAGAATGAGATGGTTGGATGGTGTCATTGATGCAACCAACATCGATTTGACCAAACTCCGAGAGGCAGTGGAAGGCAGGAGGGTTTGGCATACTCTGGTCCATGGGGTCACGAAGAGTCATTTAACCACGACTTACTAATGACTGAACAACAGCAACAATGACACTCTGGTTGATGGGATCTAGGAACCTTTTCCCAAAATGAGCAATTCCACACACCCCAGAACGAACAAAGGGAGAGATTTGGTGTGAGAAGGCTAGCCGGCTAGAGACGAAGAAAAAACTTATAATACAAAAGGAGACATGGGGGAGAGCACACAGAGAAACCCCAGGCTTTAATTGGCCAAACAGGATAATCTCATGGCCTAGAGGAAGGCAAATGGGTGCCCACTGGCAACCTCTGTGTGATGCCAGTAACAGGAAATTTACAAGTGCCCATTCGCTTTGAGACCTAAAGCCAGGCAGTTGAGTTGCAGGTGGGTGGGTGTTCTGGAGTGGATCCTGAAAGTGTCCTGCATCTCCTTCAGGACAAGAGCAGGCATCTGCTCCTGGGCTTTCCTCCTCAGCCTTACCTTTCTGCTGTCTCCATTTGGCTCAGCCTTCAAAGCTGTAAGGGAGGTCAAATCCTGTAGCAGATGAGCAAAATGGGAAAAGATTAGAGTAATGCCTTTCCTGTCATTGGCAATAAAGTTGCCTGAGTAGAGAAGGAATATTTGATTTGCAGCCCTCCTGGGGCTTCCACAGCCCTTGTGCCTAATCCAAGTAGCTGAATGGCACTGAAATGTTACTTGCTAGATTTTTTTAAAGACACAAAGAGTGAGTAAAGCTGCAGGTTGTTCTTTTTTCTTTCTCCTCCTAAAGAGCTGGAAACCTCACTCTCTCACACACGCACCATGGCTTTCCCAGAGCCCATTTCACAGAACTAGGCCTTGGAATACCATTTAAAGGAACCGATTGCTCTCCTCTCCCATCAGCTCAGCTTGCAGAAAACATGATCACCATGGCAACAACCCATTACTGGTCAATAAAGCATTGGGGTGACATCTTGGCCTCAATATTTTGTGTGTGTGTGTGTGTGTGTGTGTGTGTGTGTGTGTGTGTGTCTGTCTGTCTGTCTGTCTGTGTCTGTGTCTGTGTCTGTGTCTGTGTCTGTGTCTCTCTGTGTGTCTATGTCTGTGTAGTTGTGTGTGTCTCTGTGTGTATGCACATGCACACATGCCAACACACAGTATCCTGGTGGAAGTTTTGCTGGACAGAAACCCCAGGTTTTGTGAGGGGTGATCAACCAATAAGAGGCCTACATGTGTGTGTGTGTGTGTGTGTGTGTGTGTGTGTGTGTGTGTGTGATATATATCTGTTTATTTTATTTGAAATCCCATCTTCCTTTCTGCCTACCTCCATGCTACCTTGCAGCTTACTCATCTTCTTACTCCATGTCAAGTGAAATCAATCACATTTACCAACCTATGAAAAATCTTATGATGATTTAGCTCTTATGGGACTTGTTTTGCTTACTTTTTGTTGCATTTCTCTCCCACCTTTCCTCCACTGAGTTCAGGCAACTTTCAGGCTTTTGCTGCACTTCCCACTCACGGCAGTCCTACGTAGTACCTTAGACTAGCGTGGCAACCTCTTCTGCAACTGGAATCACCCAGTGGATGTTGACTAACGATGGCTGGATTTTATACAGGCCTGTTTTGCAGTGCAGACCACTGTTGATTATTTGTTTGTTTGTTTGTTTGTTTGTTTGTTTGTTTTTGCTCCAAGAAGTAGCTCCTCCTCTAAACATTCAGCTTTCAGAAACATTAGCTGTTGGAAAAAGGTAGCATCCTCTAGAGAAAGAAGCTGGGCTAGATTTTTATGTTTCGGTTCCTTGCTTTGATCAAGCAAGCTGAGCTGACGGTTGGGAGCAATTTAGCTTAATTGTCAATAACTCGGCTTCGGAAGCAACAGCGAAAGCAGAAGGGGAGGACATTAGCCTCTACATCAGATGTTTCTCTGCCAAATTGAGAGAGTTGGCAGGTCTGCATCTCTGAAGCCCATACCAGAAACCTGAAGAGCCAAGCACGGAGTACATTCACAGGCACACATTACACGCAACCGAGAGCCTGCCATGTACAAAATGGCTCAAACTAGACACGGTAGAACCGGGAGGGCATCTTACCACAACTTCTCCCTGAGAGTCGAAAAAGTGTCTCAAATCCCATCTTTTCTTCTGCCTACCTCCATGCTGAGGTAATGGCTGGCTTCTCTTGCTATTCCACATCAACTGAAAACAATCACATCAACTTAAATCAATACTGACCCACCCACCTGTTCCTCATCTCGTCCAAGGGTGCAGTATATTCCTTTCCTAGGAACTTAAGAGTAGACTTGGGCACTTTGTGCTTTATGCAAATGTGTACAATGAAGCATGACTGCAGCACTGCGAGTGCCATTGAGGCACTCCCTGGAGTGCTTGGAGGCAGGGAGGAGCCAGCCTGGATTGGAGTACCAGCCTTGAAGAAGGATCCCGGTACCACACAGACCTCAGTAAGTGGACAGGCAGCCCATGGGGATGGGCCTCCAAAGCACCTGTGGTGGCATGGACATGCTTTGTATGAATTTGTACAAAGCACGAAGTGCCCAGGACTGATTCAGCAATGGACTGCTCTCCGCCCAGACTACACAGTTGGGCTGAGAGCAGTCAAGTCAAGATGAAAGGCAAACAGCAGGAGACCCTCCTTGCAGAGTGATGAGAAACCAACACAGGCCGAAGTACAGCCCATGATGTTCTTCTGGCAGAGGCTGAGTGGACAACAGCAACTCCAGAGATATACTGCACATTCTCCATATGCACATTACCCTGGAACAGTGAAATTATTTTGGTGTAAGAGGTGGAAAAAATCTCCCAGATGCCTCATCTTCTTCTTAGCAGTGAAACTATCACAGCAAATTAAATAACTGAGAACTTTCTGCTTGAAAACCAGCTGTCTGGCACAGCCGCTTCACACTGAGCCTAATGCTAAGACCAGTCCTGATTTGGGGGCATTATTCTGTGTTATCCCTTCCTGCTTTAAAGCGGGTACTTCCTTATGCAGAGGGACAACAAGCTTTCTCTTGCCTCAGCTCAGTGGCCCTGACAGGCCTCGCCTCAGTAGCAGGCCAGCCAAGTTGAACCCTCCTGCCCAAGGAATGGTACCAATGACTCCAGGAAGGAACCCAGCAGGCTCTGCACTAATGGGGGAAGTAGTCCCAGAATTATTCAGTGCTGCCGTGAACGGGAAAGGCAAAATACCTCAAGATACAGTATAGGTGGTGGTGTTTCCATTCTACCGACGTTCTTGCATTCTAACCCCCAACCCTCCCACAAGCCAATCCCCCGAAGACCTGCCTGCATCGTTTGCACATTATTTACACTGAAATTGGTTCTCAACCATGCGAGTTAACTCCGTGGTGTCCCGTGTGCAATTCAGATTGTAACAGACACTGACACTATCGTTCATGCATCACATGCTCCAGCCAACTGGTGAACAGATGAGCTTGGGTTGAATCCAACCTATTTTTAAAAAAGCTACACTTAAGTTATGCATGCCTCTCTGGGTGTGATTTTTTAAAAAAAATTATTTTTATGAATCGCCACCTGGGTGGTTGAGGTCTCTATCTTCTTTCATATGTTCTTCTTTTTCTTAGTGTTTGCCCTGCTTGGTTAAATATAATCTGCTGAGGAAAACATTTGCACCATCTATTCCCCTCCATCCCCCTCATACCTGATTGGCTGCCACTGGCCCCACCTTAAAAGTATCCATAATGTTTGCTAATTAGTTCGTCCCAGGTGCCATTTTAACACCTTCCCACCTCCACATGCTCAAACACATGGCATGGTGATTCTACAGTAGCCAGAAATAAATCAGTCACAGGGAATTTTATCTGTTTCAGGCCACCTGGCTTTCCATCGTTCATTGATAGGTCCACAAGGCCCTGCACTTTGTTGAAATATACTGGATTGCAAACACAGCTTGGAGGAATTTCTTTCTTTTCTTTCTTTTTTTTACATCTTGTGAAATCCTCTCACCACATGGCTGAGATTTCAGCAGCTGTAGTCCTCCCAAAAAGGGACTTTTCTTAGCTTTGTTTTCAATAAAAATATTTTAAATTAATACAGAAATACATTTTGTAAACTGAGCCAGAACACATAAGTTAATTTGCAAGCACCAGGTAGCCCAATAATCAGATTTAGTACAGAGATGTACACTGCTTTATCCACAGGGAGGAAATCTCAGCCTCTTGACTCCTTCAAGAGGTACCAAGGGGAAAGGGGTAAGGAAAAACGCCGAGACCATGCCAACTAGAATAAACCAAGGACAGAGAATTTGGCCTTTCCTATATTTGGGACTGTAATTTTTCCAGCCCTTTACCATGGAGCTGGGGGGGCTCTACTGAAGCTATGGGGTGGGCATGGGGTGGACGTGGGTCCCTTTTCCTGAGCATTACCCAGGATTCAAGGCCAGGAAGAGGAGGGGGGGAAGGGAAAGGCTTGGCAAGGAAATTTCCATTAAGTGGAGACAGAGGAATTGCTGCTCAGTTGGGGGTGGGGGTGGATAGAGAGAGAATGAGGTAGAGAACTGGGCTGATTGGAGTGAAGAAGAGCCAAACTCTTCAGTATATGCTGGCTTTGTGGCTCTGGAAGATAACTCTTCCCCTCATAACTGTGTGTTGTTCATGAACTCCAGATTATAGTGACCCTTCCCAGAGTTTTCTAGGTAAAGAATCCATAGTTGTACCCTTCCCCTCTTCCAGGGGCATCCTGGACTGTGCAGCTTGCCCAAAGTCTCATAGGCTGGCTCATATCTTGGGATGTACACTAGGGAATCAAACTCCCAACCCCTGAAAATATGCTACAAGACGCCCAAGAATTCAAGAAGAAAGTGGATGCTGAAGCCCGACTCAGCGGTATTATGTGTGGTGAGAGTGACGGTTCAAACATTTATGGCATTAGAGAAGGGAGGCTGAAGGTTTATAAACCTTGACAAGCGGGTTAGATACTAGGGATAAGGGGGGGGGGAAGGTAGCCCTCTTTCACCCCCCTAAGAGACTAGAGCTAATTCCCTAATAAACAACATTGAATAGAAAACTGGATGGTGGAGAAACAGTGTCAGTTGTTCTTATAATAAACGTTTTGTTTGTTGTTTGAACATTGACTCTGCAAATTCCTTGAAATGATGAACAAAACAGGGATAATAATTTGTAGTTCCCAAATCTCCAGAGGAAGTGTATTCCTTCACACCAGACCAAGATTTGCTTTGACCAGGCTATTGACCAACCACAAGAACCATTTTGCAGAGGCACTGTGGACCAAAAAAGGAAGCCATTTGGTCAGAACCACTCTCTTCTCAACTGGCTTCAGGAAGGGAAAAATTCAAGGGGAAACAGTACTGTTGGGCAGACACCATGGACTGGGAGTCACTTGAAGCTCAATAGTAGAGATGGGCATGAAACGAACATTTTTTCGTTTCCATTATCTGTTATTTGTTCCGTTACGTAACGAAACGAATAATGAAAATTGTGATGAAAATGGAATGAAACAAACAGAACCACGAAAATTTGGTTCGTTATGTTTTGTTTTCGTTAATGGAGACGCGCAATGAAATGAGCTGTTTTAAATGTTAAAAAACACCCTGGACATCCATAAAAACCCAGCAATAATTATTTATACTGTCTTATGATACCTACCAGGGGGGTTGGGGTCCTTAAAACGTGCATTTATGTCTTTTCTCAGATCGCTGCATTTTTTTCCTTTAAGGGGAGTTAGGGGACATCAACCCAAAATAGCTCCCAGATGCCTAATATTGATTTCTTGGGTATTAAAACGCCCTGGACATCCATAAAAATGCAGCGATAATGCAATAATTATTTGAAATTATTATCTACCAGGGGGTTGGGGTCCTTAAAACGTTTGTTTTTGTCTTCTCCCATCACAATGTATTTTTCTTTTCCCTTTAAGGATGACAAAATGGATGTCGCCACCACAAAATGGAGGCAAGCCATGTGATGGGATCATGTTCAACCAATAGCATGCCCAGGTTGCAGACTGGGCAGGTCTGGCAGCCACAGAGGGCATAAAAAGCTCTGGCAGCTCCCGTCCTCCTTGCAGTCTCCGGTGGGAGTTAGGGTGGGATTGCTGTCTCTGTGACTCTAGCTTCAGCCCTGCAGCCTCCCTGTGTGCGTGTGTGTGTACCTCTCAGTGAGTACCCTCCCCTGCCCCGCAGTGCAGTCACTCTGCGGCTGCCTTGCACCCTGGGCAACGCCTGCCGCTGCCTTTGCAACCTCTCTGCGTACCTAGTCTATACTGTCTCTGCCAGCATCAACTTTTTTTAGTGTTTCCCCTCTGGTCTGGGGTGTTGTTGGGACGCCCACACACGGAAATGCTTTAAAAATTGCGCAAAAAGCGGGTAGAAATGAAAACCAAAAAACCAGAACAAATTTTTTCCAAAAATTCACAACAAACGGAAACGAACCGAAACGGACCTCTCAACGAAAAATGAAAAACTGAAATGCCATTTTTTTGATTCGTGCCCATCTCTACTCAAGAGGTGTTGATGGCACCAGAGCGCTTGATGGCCAGCTGAAAAAATGTCCATCAATGGAATCCTAATAGAGGGTGTTGGGAGTACTTTGGAGGGCTGCCTGAGGAAACAGCCCAGATACACCAAAGTGAGGCAAGGAGGCAGAAGAACAAATAGTGGGTGCACTGCTGACAGAGCTAGCAGCAAGGGAAGTCACCCTGCAGTCAAAGGTGCTTTACACGATCCCTAAGATCCGCTGACAACTTAAATTCGGACCAGAGATCTTGGGGGTTTGTTGGTCGTCCTGTGTTCCCACCCCCCCTGCAGTTCCTTGCTCCTGTCTGCGTGAGGGGAGGGAGAAAAAAAGGGAGAAAAGAATGCAGGCTTACCTCTGCTCTGCCCTCGGGAGCTGCCCTGGGAAGCATTCCGGTCTCTTCCAGTCTCTTAAAGGGGCGGGGGCAAAAAACTAAAAAAACAAACACAAGGCGAGGAGAGCCCAGCACTCACTGCTTTACATCCGCATCAGAAATTTTTTACCTTCGGAGACCAGGTACTTGAAAAATGCGCTGGGACGTGCTTAGGTGGGTGTGGTCGTACTTTATTTTGTTTAAAGTCCAGAGCTGGTGGGAAAACAATTTTAAGCTCCGCATCTGGAAGCCCTTTGCCTTGGATTTTAGGGGTCGTGTAAAAGTGCCCCAAGTCTTCCTAGTCACCCTGTCTGATGCGGGTCAGCGAACTCTCCGCCTATCCCACCTCCCTCTGCACTTTGTTACTCTGAAGAGCACAGCCATGTCCAAATAGATTTTGTCTGTGCCTCCCAGGAGGAGTACCCCATGATGGAGCCGCAGCTTCTAGTGCTGCTGACTATAAAGGAGTCGCTGGGGAAGGAGCCCAGGGTATGCCACTCTAGGGACAGCTGAACACAGGCAATCCAGCACCCTTGTTGCTGCACTCTGTGTTTAGCACACCAGTATGGAGTTCTGATACTAGCAGAGGAGGCAGGGCTCCACTCTTCCCAGTAAAGGACGATTAGAAGGTTGTTATTCCTTTTTGGACTGTTTCGGGGTGAGGTTAATTCATTGGCACCCTAAGAGTATACAAGTGTTATCACTGAGCTCTGTTGGCTTGCTCCATGTTGCATTCCTCCCACAAAAGAACTTATTTCTGCAAGTACTTGTGGTGTCATGATGTGGGGAGCATTGGGGCCACTCACAGTGATCAGTTGGTGAAAAGTTGGATTAAACATATTGTTCAGATCAGCCGTCACCAATCTGGTATATTCCAGATGTTTTGAGATATAATCCCTGTCTTTCCTAGCCAGCATGGCTGGTGTTTCTGGATTTGATATGACTTCTGGTGACCAGGTGGTGACCATGACTAGGATTCTGTTCTGACATGCCCTGCCAAGCAATGCTTTCTGAAGGGCCTGGCTTCTCTCTTGCAGGCTCTGATTACATCTTAACTACAGCAATGTGTTGTATGTTGGATTGCCCTTGAAAACAGTATGAAAACTTCAGCTCACACACATTTTGACTTGATCACAAAGCTGGACACAAACATATTGGAGCATCAATTTATTTCTATGCTTAATTTGGTCCTAAAATGCCTCCCCCTATATTTACTAACCACCATTTATTAAGTTCAAGTGAAGGGCATTTTTAGATAGTTTTACCAAAATCAGGGGGTTTGGTGTGTGTTTTTTGTAACTGATCTGCCAATTTTTTCTAGTTTTAGTTAGTTTTATATGCATGTTAAAATCTATTGCTTCAGCCCAGTCATCTAAAATCCATTTGCTTTTGGACGTTTATTTTGATTAAGCTGCTATCTTATAAATGTGTATGCATTAATTTACCAGTCTTTTGTAATGGTAATTTATGTGAGCAATTGTTCTTTAAGGGCCTTTCTGATAGGAAAAGAAGTCCACATATTTAAATACAAATAAATCAAAGTTTTGTTTTTTTTAAAAAACAACCCACATTTGTTAGAACTCATGATGAGCCACCAACTGTGAAGTGATGAATTAACTTACTTAAGAGCACTGACTCTTCTGATAAAAGTGAAGCAGTACTGTTCCAATACAAAAACAAAAAACAAAAAAACCCTAGAGTTTCTGGCCTCACTGAATACACTCACCTTTTCACTTCTTCAGTGAAGATTTGCACGGACAGTAATTTGGCCCCTTGGAAGCTTCTGCAAAGAGAGTCCAATTTGGATTAATCACCACATGTGCCTATATCCACTGATGGTGGGGATGGGTTTAACGAAGTTATACACCAACCTGGTCCAATGATGGAGGTGACCTCTCCTGCATTGTTGTCTGTTTACATCCATCCTATTAGCTCTCTGCTGCCTCCTTACAAACAACCTGAGCAAGGGATGAGGTAACTTCAGAGAGATCAAAGGCTCTTTCTCCTCTGCGGCAAGTTTTAGCAATTGGCCTTATCAGAGGTACGGGGGGAAGGGGGGTGCTCAGTTCCCATTTGTCTTGCTGTGCTGATTTATATACCTGTACAGAGAAGGTGTTTAGATTCTGTTCCCATTAGAGAAGGCTCTCCGAATTTTCTGGGGTGGGGGTGGGGAAAACAGGAACAAAGGAAAAGGTTGATAGAAGTCAAAAGGAAATGCTCCTTCGGAGGCAAGTTGCTGTGGGGGGTGGGGGTGGGGTCAATACATGCATGTGCGAATGCATGCACACAAACACCATTGTGTCTTCCAGGACAATTACCTAAGCCAGACCTGAGCTCATAATTACCCTCTGTTTCTCAAAATGCACTCACACAAGTGCATTTTTTTCATACCTGCATCATTCTCTTTGAACTGAAGAGGTGTAAGGGACCCGATGGATCATCAAAGTCCAGCCCTGTGGGAACAGAATACAGTACTCATGTAAAACTCCTTTAATAATAGAAGTTGCAAAAGTCTCTCTCTCTCTCTCTCTCTCTCTCTCTCTCTCTCTCGTCTCTGTGTGTGTGTGTGTGTGTGTGCGCGTGCTGGGATTACAAATCCCATCATCTTCTAGCTAGCATTTTATTTATTTATTTATTTAGCTTTTATGCCGCCCACTACCCAAAGGTCTCTGTGCGGCTCACAATCAAAGTTTTAGGAAACTTAGCCCCAGTAGCTTTCATAAGTTTTGGTTAATAGGGCAAACTAGCAGTTTCACTCCTTGTTTAGAAGATGACAGGTGCAAATCTTAGGATTTGCAGTTGGGTGAGATATCTCTCTGTCAGAGGGCTGTTTTGAAATCCCCAGCACTACAGCATTTTAGGAGACAAGTCTTGCTACCCCATGAGACAACGAGTCCCAGAACGCTGTGGCGCGGAGCCAGGACAATTAAAAACATATTTATGTCCTAGATGTACTCGTGTCTTGGTGCGTTGGGGGGAAAAGGAGCAAAAGGGAAACTGAAGTACGAAATGGTCTGAGCAAAAGGCAGAGAGGGAGAGAGAGAGAGCTTTGAGATTCAGAAAGTGAAAAGCCTTTTTGAGGGGATTCCTGAGTGGCATCTCCGGGGAATCAGATGGGAGTTGGTAGATTCGAATTTGCCTATTTGCTTCCGCAGTGCCTTCCTTATGGATTTCTTTAAAAGCCCAAAGATGAGAACTGGTCTGCTTTTAGGAATCTAGTTCCCAAATTCCCACAGCTAGGATGGCCATTGCCTCGCCTTTCTATACCCTACTTCTAACCTCATATCATTTTATTTATTTATTTATTTATTTATTTATTTATTTATTTATTTAAGGCCACTCTAGGCAGAATCTTATCTTTCTTTGTTTCTTGTGATTGTGAGCAACCACAACTCAGGTGGTCCAAATCTGGCCAGGTAGGCCAACCAGCCACATATTTGGAGCTTTTAAAAAGTAACTTTTTGGAAGTACAGTACACTTCCTAGAATTTGCCTGGGAGATTTTGGGAGGATAGTCAAGTAAGTAAGTAAGTAAGTAAGTAAGTAAGTAAGTACCGTATATACTTGAGTATAAGTCGACCCGAGTATAAGCTGGGGCCCCTAATTTAAACCCCCAAAACTTGGGAAAATTTATTGACTCAAGTATAAGCCTAGGGTGGGAAATGCAGCAGGGCCTGGCAACTCCTCCTTTGTGAGCTGTGTGTGTGTGTGATGTTTAAAATGACTTTTAGCCACTGAGGCAAGTGCTTCGGTTGGTGGCTAAAAGTCATTTTAAACATTGTTTTAAAATGACCTTTTAAAAAGTCATTTTAAACATTTTTTTAAAATGACCTTTTAAAAAGTCATTTTAAACATGGGGGGTCAGGAGAAGTGGCGCACAATGTTTAAAATGACCTTTAGCCACTAACCCAAACTTGCCTCAGTGGCTAAAAGTATTGACCCACATATAAGCCGAGGACCCCTCCTTTCAGCCCAAAATTAGGACTGAAAAACTAGGCTTATACTCGAGTATATACAGTAAGTAAGTAAGTAAGTTCAAGTTCTAGTTTTTACTATTCTGCCAAGTAAAGTACTGGTAGCATTCTGTTACATAAGCAGTTGACAAAAACTGGAAATAAACGAGAGAGCCAGGCCAAGCCAGATGTGACCAATAGAAGCAGCCTCCCTTTTAAACACTCACTCTTGTTGTTCCATGCTGCTGCTGTTTACCAATCAATGCACTGGTTCATTTTGCTTACAATTGTCAAATCAACTGAAAGCTATGGTATAACTGTCTAAGATCACAGGTAAATCTCAGGTGGACTTCAGCGAAATGTTTCAGTCGCACAAGAAAAGAAGTACAGTTGCCATGATTCATCTTCCAGATAATCTCACCTGGATGATTGAGAATCTTCACAGACATGCCCAAGATTAGAATTCAGGCTTTCTGCATGGAACGGAGATGCTTTAAGACAGAGCGGCTTATCTCCCCCTAGATGCTGTTCACCAACCACCAGATTTTACTACCTCACTCTTCACTCATAACATAGATGCTACCTGACTCCATCCCTCACTTCCATCATTTTCCAGAATTAGAATTCAAGTGTCATTGATTTAATTTTGTTTTACTTGTCCACCAAGATGAAGTAGGCAGTCTTCGGCAAGGCTGTCACTAGGTAGAGTGAAGAAGATGCCTCAAGCAGATGATTCTGAGTGTCATGAAAGAGTAGCCGGCAGCTAATTATTTTGCTGCAGTAGTATTTTTACCACCTGGAATTAGGAGAGAGACTTGCCAATTTTTGGCTCCAGATGCCAAACTAATTTAGCTAGACTAAAAGATATACAGTACCTTGATTTGGGTGTTTGCAGTGAAGGCACTGTTTATTCCAGCAGCACAATGCCTTGGTCTCCTGTTTGCATTTCCCCATGTAAACAGTATCATTATATAGATCTCCCTAGGTGGCCCTGGAGTTAATTGCACATGGGTGGAGTTATTATTTTCTTGTAGCCTCTTCTGGCTGGAGCCAATGACTATCTTCTCTCACTTCCTGACAGGTGACATCTTGCTGCCCTTCTAGGACAGTCCAGTGCTTTAGGGGAGTATTATTTCAAAAAGCAGCCATTTGGCTCACTGATCTGATGTAATATAAGCAAGAGACTTGAACAGGGATGCTCTGTCATAACAGCAGCAATGCTGAATTTGCATGACAATCATCAAATAGGGAAAGAGCAGATGCGCATCACACTGTGGGGGTGAACTAAGTGCCATTTGGCTTTTCACTCTCCTGAGCCTTAATGCATTTTTGGCTGTCAGCAGGAGGCCATGACTGCCTTGAATTCAAAGAAGCGAGGCAATCATCAGAGTTTATAGAAGTTCCTTTCTTGGATGCCTTTTTCCCAGCAGCCAGAGACCATGCTGGCTGGGCAGATTCTGGAAGTCGTAGTCTGAAAACTTGATTTTTCATAGCTCTCGTCTTTGTCGTCGTCATCATCTTGTGCCATCAAATCAGTTCTGACATCATCATCATAGAATGAAGACCTGGAAGGAACCCAATGGATCATCAGGTCCAGTTCTGGTCAAAGAAGCACAGTGAGAAACTGAACTCCCAATCTTTGGCTCTGGAGGCAGGTGCCTGAACCACTGATCTATCCAAGATAACCCTTTGTGGGATTTTCCAGGTAGATTAATTCTTAAAAGTGGTTTGCTATTCCCTTCTTCCAGGGTCGCCCTGGGACTGTGCAGCTTGCCCAAGGCCACGCAGGATTGCTTTACTCCCAGGAGACAGAGTGGGAAATTTAATTCCCAACCTCTGGTTCCACCGCCAGACACCTAAACCAGTGAACGATCCAATCAGCAGCTCTGGGTATTGTATGTGGCCCTTAATGCAATGGCTAGTCCAAATAGGAGTAGACTCATATACTGCCCCATACCACTTCAAGTAGTCTCTGAGCGCTTTACAGTTTAATTCCAATATGCTGGCTACACATTGCCCCCCCCCAGCAAGCTGGGCACTCATTTTACCAACCTCTGAAGGATGGAAGGCTGAGTCAACCTTGAGCCTGCTACCTGGGATTGAACCCAGGTCATGAGCACAGTTTTATCTGCAGTACAGTAGGACCCTGGATAATGTGGCTAATGAAAACTGTGGATAAGAGAGAACGCCTGCCCACCCAGCCCCAAACTGCTGTTTCCTGACAGTAGCTTGCTTTGTGACTGCTGTTTTGAGACAGCAGCTTGCTTTATGGCTGCTCTTTGTGACAGTAGCTTGCAATACAGATGCTCTTTGTGACAATAGCTTGCTTTACAGATGCTGTTTATGACAACAGCTTGCTTTGTGGCTGTTGAATTATTTAATTTTCCCCCTCTGCCATCCGTGGATAACTGAATCAGTGGATAATGAATCAGTAGATACGGGGGTCCTACTATACAGGCATTTAACCACTGTGCCATGAGGCTCTCTCAGAAGGGTCGGGGGAGCCATGTATCATGTACCTCTATCACCTTCACGCTTACCCTTCTTAGATGGCACATTCTTTATTAAGAATCCCTAGCCACGTGCCGCTTTTTTTGTGGGGGTTCCAGCCAGCAGCTTGGCACACGCTTGGCTTTGCTAGCACATTCCCAACAGACAGCCGGGTGCCTGCAGCCACATGGCCTGTCCCATTGCCGAGGCCTGCGCTGGCTGTTCACAGAAAAGCAGCTCGGAAGAAAATCTGCTCCTGACACAGAGCCAGAAGGATTAAAAATTCACGTCCCACATTGATTAGAAGCCGCATAAATTACTAATTATGACTTGGAGCTTTCGATGTTGAGAATGTTTCTGAAACAGATCGGGGCTCAGCTGGGAAAGGTACAAGCCCTCGTACACAGCAAAATCAGCTCTAATGAACAGCGGTGGCCTGTGGCGTGTGTTTGTGTGCGCACATACGTGGGTGAAGAAGGCTCTGCAGAACACAGTTTGGATACAAATGCCTATGTAGGTTAGCTTTGGAACTTAGGAAAGGTACTGTTTTGGACTACAATTCCCAGAAGCTCCGAGCCACCAGCTATCTTGGCTGGAGGATTCTAACAGCTGTCGCCTTAAAAAAGAGGAAAATTCCAAGCTCTTGTTTGGTTGCTGTGCAATAACTAATCTCTTGCTATAGTTCTATTTTTTTTTAAATATGAAGCTGTGCGGGTGTGTGGATTTCTCTGTTTTAATGTGGGTTACAATGCCTTCAGAAGGGTGACTGTCACCATGGATCAGTAACAGTTTACTATGAAGAGCAGAGAAACCAAGTTGCTAACTGGCCAAGACAAAAAAATAAATGTGCCTTAACAGTTTAACTTTGGAGAAAGCAGCAGGTGACAGCTGTCACAGCATGGAGATTAAAGCTTGGGATATTCCCAGAGTGACCTCCCTTCTCTCCTTTAGTTATGGACGTCTCGTGCATGTCATTGTAGTCATTGCTATTTAAAAGACACATTCCAATGGAGATGTCTTGCTAGTATCCAGGAAGGATGGAAAGATTTAAACGAACTAGTCCAACATGCTATTATAAGATTGGCTGGAGTAGACACTCGTATATGACTGTCCAATCAACCCATGAATCAGTGATTAGTAGTATATAATTATGGCCCATTCACCGCTGCAAAAGGCTTGTGCGTTGCATTTACACAGGGGTATTTCCGAACATGCAAGTCATTTCAGATGAGGTACCCTTTCATATTTGGAAAGCCACCCATTTCAGTTAATATGCATTTACACACCACTACCATAGACACTTTTTATACCATGAAATTGTCTTTGATTTTTCTTACTGTCACGGATGATTTGGGGAGGGGGCCTCCTCCCTAGACCCCCACCTCTACAAGCCTCATCTGCAGATTAAGCAGGCAGGAGTCTGGAATGAGCGCAATTCCCTTCTCTCTCTCTCTCTCTATCCGTTTCTTTCTCCCTCCCTCTCTCCCCTCCTCACACACCACGTCTGCCTCTTTGCCTTGCAAACCGAGAAAATTAATCTCCCATCCTCCTCTGATATTTGGGTTGAATTACAAGCTGGGAATGGAGATAAAGTGCAAGCGAGAGGAAGCTACAGGTAGGGCAGAAAGCCCAGCTGGCTACCAGAGGGGAGGGGGGTGTCTTTGTCCGCACAGATAAAAGCTTTCTGGCCTCATGCATAATTCAGCCGGCATTGCCTCCCGGCCCACTCACTCCCCCTTCCCGTTGGACTCCGTGTTTGACGCCCCCCCTTCAGCTTCCGTAGCTCTGCTTTGACCCCTTCCCCATTCCTCGTGAACAGGGGCAAAGAGAAGCCAGCGCCAGTGCACAGCTAGGCGCAGATGTGACAACAGGTATGTGGTGCTGTTTGCATACCTGTCCCTCGTGGCCGCCTGCCAAGGCGGTTGGAGCTTGATTCTTTGGCAACGGAGGGAGGGCTGTTTTGCTTGCTGCCAAAATCAGGGATTCAAAGCTTGCCGTTCCAGCCAGGTAGAAAATGGGAGCTTCTATCGAACCACCACCACCGGTGAGGCTGGCAGAAAATTCAGATGAACATTGTTGATCCTTTGGCAGCATCCTTATCTCTGGCCCCTTCTTCCCACTCACCTTACATACCACACAGTGTTACAGGGAACTTACTCTGTGATGCAGGAATGTGTGTTTGTGTACTAAGTAATCACCTGGGAGATACCAAGAAGGCAGGCACCTTTCTCTCCCAGGGAAGCCGGGCAGGTGCCCTCCCTTGCTGCTTCGACGCCCTGATGCTGATGAGTGTATTTCCTACGTAGTTTCCCAAGAATCCTAGGTTGTTTCAGCAGTTCTCTTTTCCCATTACCAGTTTCTCACAGGTCTTGGTACGTCTGCAAAGTGTTGTTTGTGTTGATCATCTAGGGTTCAAGATTAGCACTTCAGGCATGGGGATGATAAGAAAAATGGTGGAGAATTCGTGATTGTAAGTGCAACCTGTCTTCGCCCAGGGACAGCTGAGCCATTCATTAGACCAGATGAAGCTATGCTGAATTCAAACTCCTCCCAGCTCAAGGATGTTAGAAATGGCTTAGTAAATTCTATTTGTTTATTTACTTATAAGCCTTATATACTGCCCAACTTAGTAACATCACGACTCAGGGTACTTTCTATAACGTGAACCAAAATACTGTACATAAACCCAAACAATAGAATGGTCATCATCTCCCACAGCAAAAAGGCTTGGTCACACTGGCAATAAGAAGAACCTTCAATATCCAGAGGACAGGTAAGGCCATGAACAGACAAGTGGAATTGTTTCTGGGTGGTTCACAACCTCACCAGTTCTGGCCATCCAAGGCCTCATTTCCAGTTCATGAGTAATCAGTTTGCTGCCTTTTAAAAAAAAAAAAAAGAAAAATCAAGGCCATTCGTGCCGACCTCAACCTCTCCAGCAGTTTTACTGTTTTACTGTTCCAGGGGTGACCCTGTGGTAATGGAGAAAACCACCATGGTGCTTGATAGCTGTAGGCCCACCAGCTCTTCACACTTGATCCTTGCCCAATGTGGCTGATTAAAGCAAGAAAGGGTCCTGAATACGGGTAATTCATAGTTGGTGGGATTTATCTTTCCCATTTGAAAGAAATCATTGTTCAACCAATCATCAAATGCTCCCAGTTGGGGGGGATCATCAAACACACCCAGATGGACCGCCTTAGCAACTTCGATCCAATCACTAATATACCATTCTTGGGTAAGGTGGCCAAGAGGGTGGTGGAAAATCAGCTGCAGACATACCTGGAGGAGCAGGAGAGCCTTGGCCCATTCCAGTGTGGATTTCAGCTGTGTCAGGGCACTGAGATGGCACAGTTCACACTGCAGGATGACCTTTTAAGGGACGCTGACAGGGGCAGATGCTCCCTGTTGGTATTCTTAGATCTCTCAGTAGCTTTTGATACAACCAACAATCGCATCAATCTGGAGAGACTCTCTGAAGTTGGTAGTGAGGGCCTAGAATTCAGCTGGTTAGGGTCCTTCCTTTAGAATTATGACCAGAGAGTCCAGCTAGGACCATTGGACCTTAAGGTATGAGGTTCTTCAGAGTTTGGGACTCTCTCCTATGCTGGTCAACATCTAGGTGAAACCATTGGAGGTAATCAGGAGAATTGGAGTAAGGTATCACCAGTATGCTGGTATGACTTGGAAAGGTTATGAGTTGATTGTCCCTAGGCTGGATGGCCTTGCACTCCCATTTAGAACCAAGTGAGTAATCTGAACATTCTTCTGAACCCAACTCTTTCCTAGGAATCCCAGATTGCAGCCGTGTTCTTATCAACCACAAATCAGTTTAGGCTAATTGCCCAACTCCATCCCTACCTGGATGAGGTCTTCCTCAGGATTTTGGTGCATGCCCTCTACATGGGCTTCCCTTGGGTTTGCCCTGGATACTTCAATGGGTTCAGAATGCAGCAGCCAGATCGGTGGTGGGTGTGATTAAATTCGACCACACCACCCTGGTTCTAGAGTGCCTTCACTGGCTACCCATTGCATCCCAGACCCCATATCCATGAAGTTTTTTTGGCAGGAATACTAGAGTGGTCTGCCAGTTCCTACTCCAGGCAGGGGTGTATCGGGGGGGGGCAGAAGGGTACATCTGCCCCTGGTGCAGCAATCTAGGGGCACCTGGAGGGGGAGGAAATCCTGCACTCTTCCGCCAGCAGTCCTCAGGCTTGGCAATGGGACCCACTCCGTTGCAGTTGCCTCTTCCGCCATTGCGTGCCAGGTGAGCGGCAATGCAAGCAGGCAGGCAGGCATGCGGTCGCGGTCGCTGCAGCACCCTCCTCCTCCTCCTCCTCCTCCTCCAACTCTTACTTGCCTTGCTCTGGGCCACTGCGGGGGAGAGGTAAGGTGTGTGTGCATTACGTGTGTGCGCGCGCACACACACACACAAATGCATGCCCGCGCGCCTGCCTGCCCCATGCTCACAGGATTGCCCCCCCCTTGCTGGGTGGATGTGATGGGGTTGGGGAGGGCCGGAGGAGTGCAAAAACAACTTTGTTCCCAAGCGCCCCAAAACCTTGCTACACCGCTGACTCCAGCTGTATTCCCTAGTGGTTTCCCATCCAAGTACTAACGAGGGCCAACCCTGGCTAGCTTCCAAAATCAGGAGAGATCAGATGTGTTTAGGGCAGGGGTGTCCAAACTCCAGCCCTCCAGTTGTTTTGGACCACAACTCCCATAGTCCTTTGTCATTGGCAATACAGGCTTGGAATTCTGGGAGCTGTGGTGCAAAACATCTGGAGGGCCGAAGTTTGGACACCCCTGGTTTAGGGCATTTAGGCAGCTAAAGTGAATAGTACAGTGATATAAAAAACACATGACTGTAAATCGATTTAAAATGCATCGGAGCTGAAATCGATACAAATCAGCAATGTGAGCAAACCGTAAATCAATCAAACCTTCGTCCTTGTCTACCTTTGCACTGGCATGGTGGCCATGTCTCTGAAGTGACGGAGGTTTAGATTGAACATAACTCAGCTACTCTCTTGACCTGCTTCTTCTCCAGTGGTTTTTTGGTTCTTTGCCCAGCAAATCGTAGCCAGCAAAATCAGTTCTGCCAACTCTTGTCAGCAGATATCTGAGATCAGCCAGCAGAAGTTCGTTGTTGGTGGCAACGGAAGATTGCACATGATCCTAGCACCCTTATAGCAAGCATGTCTTTGAGTTAGGATTTCACGGTTGGTCAGGAGCAGAGATGGGCACAAAGGTTCTTGCCAGTTTGTATGCACAGCACTGCAGTCGCCACACCTTTCCTTCTGGCTGTCTCCTGGGCTGGAATCATCAAAGCAAAAAAGCAAAGTGTTCTGCTTATATACCGCTCCATACCACTTCAAGTAGTCTCTGGGTGGTTTACAGTTTAATTATGCAGGCTACACATTGCTTCCCCAGCAAGCTGGATGCTCAATTTACTGACCTCAGAAGGATGGAAGGCTGAGTCAACCATGAGCCGGCTACCTGGGATTGAACCCCAAATCATGAGTACAGTTTTACCTGCAGTACAGGCATTTAACTATTGCCGCTACCGTGAGCTGCTCTCCTCTTCAGGAGAGCAGCTCACGGTCTCTGACCAGTCTCTGTCAGGAGCACAGGCTACCTTGCCCTGCCTCCTTGGCTGATCACCCACTCAGGCAAGGAGGTTGGACAGGCAAACCAGGGCTCTTGCCAGGGACTGATGGCATAGCTGAAGAGGAGGAGAGGAGCACATTCTGATTGGCCAGAGAGGTCGGGGAAGGAAATGCACAGCACATATGCACAGCACCTCCATACCAAGGGTCATCCCCATCTCTAGCCAGGAGTTCTCATGGCTCACTTCAGTTTCCAATTAATCTCCCAGGTGTGCAGTTATCAGAGTCATGAGACCGCTATCAGAACAAGCTGCTTGGATGCAGACATGTGGCTGTGTGTTCATAAGCATATATGTGGAATGTTCCAGTATTTAACAGTATGAACATACCTGATTGCTCTTAAAATTCTCCTTATCCTAATTGTGTGCATAGTCACATTCTCTAGTATCTTTGCTAATGAGGAAATAAGAGCCTGTTTTCTACCCCTGGCACAGAAGGGTGAAGGGAAATCCCTGATTATGTGGTTTAATGTATAGGGCAACATGCTTTAAGCCAGCAGATAGTAATTGCCATCCTTGTCCTTTAGAGAAACTGAAAAAAGAAGCAGCCTGAGAAGTCAGGTGAAGAGGTTACCTGAAACTT
>JAHTLZ010000010.1:216499-230151 GCA_023846285.1 Phrynocephalus versicolor
AGAGAGAGAGAGAGAGAGAGAGAGAGAGAGAGAGAGAGAGAGAGAGACCACTCCACCACCATCGCCACCGCCAAAGAGAAAGGAAGTTAATAATTTCAAAAAGGGAAAAGAGAAATCCAGGAAGCAGTGATGTTCATTTTCTTCACATTCCCAAAAAGATTCACTTCAAGATTTTAGTACCCTCTACATTTCGGTGCCCTGAGGCAAAGCTTCATTTCCTCCACCCTTCCGATAACCTCACCTAATAATTATAATAATAATAATAATAATAATTTATTTATTGTCATTGTGTGTATATACACAGTATACACATACAACGAAATTCAGACACCCAGAGACCAGATTCAACACGCACACACACAAATCTCCAAACACTCTCACACACATTAAAAAAAATAAAAATAAAAAACCCTTCAACACACACATAAAAATCCCTGAACATTCCCCCACCCACCAACCCCTCCCCCTTAAAAACACAAACATCTACACAACAGGCTAGGTAATCCTGTCCAAGTGCTCACTACTGGTGGTTCTTGAGTTCATTATTAAGTGCAATTATAGCTCTGGGATAAAAACTGTTCAGAAGACGTGTGGTCCGAGTTTTAATTGTTCTATATCTTCTGCCAGAAGGCAACAGTTCAAAGAAATTGTGAGCAGGATGAGTAGAGTCCCTCAGAATGTTGTGTGACTTCCTCAAACAGCGAGATGTGAAGATGTCATCCAGGGTTGGTAGCTGGAGCCCAGTAACATTCTGGGCAATTTTAATTATTCTCTGTAGAGCTTTTTTGTCCGCTACAGAGCTGCTCCCATACCATGATAGCATACCATAAGTTAGGACACTCTCAATGGTGCTGTGATAGTAAGACAGAAGTAGATGCTGAGATAAGTTCATCTTCCTGAGCATTCTCAGGAAATACAGCCTCTTCTGTGCCTTCTTCACAACCATATTGGTGTTTACAGTCCATGAGAGGTCCTCTGAGATGTAAGTGCCCAGATATTTAAAGCTACCAACCCTCTCCACCTCCTCACCATTTATGTACAATGGTAAATATACATCTTTCTTCCTCCTGAAATCAATTATAAGTTCTTTAGTTTTTTTGGTGTTAAGTACAAGTACACCTGAGTTAGAGAGAACTGATAATATATATTTACTAAAGAAGCACTGAGGTGGGCCCATGAGGGACCTCTCCTCAAGGGTTCCTAGCCAAAAGAGCTAACTGCTTCATTCAGTAGATGCAAAATGCAGTTGTCTTGTGGGTCACTTTGGAGACAGGGCCAGGCCAGGACATTTTGCTGCTGAAGGCGAAGGACAAGATGGCAGCCCTCCCTATTCCAGGTACTCAAGCTTGCTGGACTGACAGTTGAAACTCACTTCAAAACAGTGACCTTCCCTCATGCCTGAAGGCAGAGAGCTATGCTGAGCAACACAGGATATATTGTGCCTTTGTAGCACACACAACTCTTGTCCTCTAGCCATGGGAAAGTAGTCCAGGGGCCTAACTCAGATGACACACTGATTCTGCATTTAAAACCAGGGCACTACTATATGGCAAGCAGCAAGCATTAGGTCTACATCAAATTAAACTAGTCCTTATTCACAAAGAGGTTAGCACTTGCTTCTGGAGCAATATTGAGCATTGAGACATGGAATTCGTCTTCCACAATAGCCTCCCTCAAGCTTTACAATGTCTTCCTCCTCTTCTGAAACCAAAAACCAGCAAGGGGAAGCATAACAGATACCCAGAAGGGAACATAAGGGTCTGTTTATTCTAACAAGAGACTGCCTTGCTGTACATTTAGTAAATTCTCTTTTTAAAAAATGGTGGGAGTTGACACAGCGTTGATTGGATGCTCAAGATCTCAGGCACATTACAGTGAAAATCTTCTGTGCTTGGAGAGATAATATTGCAAGAAGCAAACATAAGCATCTGTTTTAATGTGTGGCCTGACCCCAGGAAGATACTGCCATTGCTTCCCACCAGCCAAATGCTACCTGGGTTAATTATCTCACACTAGCACATCCGATCTCACTTGATTTCGGAAGCTAAGCAGGGTCAGCCCTGGTTAAGTACTTGGATGGGCAACCACCAGGGAATACTAGGTGCTATAGGTGCCTGGAGTAGGAACTGGCAAGCCACTCCAGTATTCCTGCCAAGAAAACTCCATGGACATGGAGTCACGAAGAGTCGGTCATGACTGTAATGACACAACACAACACAGCTCAGTGATGGTCAACATTTTAGCGACCGAGTGACCAAGCTGTGACTCACAACCCACTAATTTTTCACAAAGGGCCAATACAGCAATATAATCTGAATACAGGTGGCTGTGAAGGGGTGATGTCGGGTGCCCACAGAAAGGGCATTCTGAGTGCCACCTGACACTGCTCTAGCTAATAGAACCGGCTCTGGTAAGGAGATGAGAGTCCTGGGGGAGACATGAGGGCATTTAAGAGAGAACTGTGTGAGGTTTTGAAAGATGGTCTTCTACGGAACTTCTTTTTAAAGGAATACAGACCATATATTTCTCTCACTGCTGTTGTACAGCCACTAAATTTGCAATCTCAGGAGCAATAGGTGTCTGTGTATCCTTTATATATAAGATGTTCTTGTGATGAAAATAACCTTTTAAGTTGCCTTGACCCCTTTTCTTGAGAGGGCATGGTGTCTCATTTCCAAAGCATCCATAAGGGTAGCTGGAAGAGATAGGGTTGAGAAGAATCATAGAATCATAAGGATGGAAGACACCTCAAGGGCCATCCAGTCCAACCCCCTGCCATGACAGGACCCCCTCAAAGTACCCCCGACAGATAGCCATCCAGCCTCTGCTTAAAAACCTCCAAAGAAGGAGTCTCCACCACCCTCTGAGACAGCATATTCCACTGCCGAACAGTTCTAACCATAAGGAAGTTCTTCCTAAACCATTGCCCTGGGTCCTAGTCGCTGAAGCCATGGAAAACAAACCTGTTCCCTTTTCAATATGACATCCTTTCAAATATTTAAACATAGCTATCATAGGATGGTAAGACCAAGGGCCTTCACACGGGTGAACCACACTCCTCCTCCTTGACAACCGAGGGATGTATGACACACACACCCAGGTCACCGGAGGACATGAAGGTAACCAAACCCCAAGCTTTGAGCCCTGTAGAGAAAAATAGACTCCTTCGGGATTTTGGGAAATAGTGGGAGAAGACAAGAGACGAACAGAAGAACCAAGAGGAGCAGGAAGAGAGGAAAAAACCCCAGGAAAGAGGATTGGGAGAGAACCTAAAAATGGTGGGGGGGGGAGGAAGGCATAGAAGAAGAAGGAAGAGAGACAAGACAGGTAGAGGTGAGGCTCAATATGAAGTACTATTTGAGTTGGTGGAACAACCCTCCCCCCTCACAGTTAAATAAAAATAATGTTTCTAAAGCAGAATCCTCCTTGTTTGTGGGAGAGGAAAGTATCATACACAAGGGAGTCAGCCTTGAACCCATTCACAATAGGGCAGGAAGGGGTAGGGAGTGAAACTCCTTCCCAACTTTTGGTGTCACTTGATTCAGTTCACAAGTTGTGCCTCGTCAGTCTCTCATCAGCTAAACCAGTGGTTCCCAACCTTGGGTCCCGTTATTTCATATGTCTGTGTTTTATAAGGGTCAAGTTCAGAGAGCAATCAATTACTGCATTTATTTTATTATGTACTTTGAATGTTTATATCCTATTCTGTATCACAAGACTGAGGACACAGTACATTAAAATAACATTAAGCAACTAAATCAATGTAAAACTGTGCAAGACTCCACTAGCATCTCACCCAAAGTCTGTGGGGAACAGCCATGCGTTTGCCTGGCACCAGAAAGAAATGCACACCTGCACTAGTCAGGCCTTTCAGAGAGGGCATTGAACAGCTGGGGTGCCACAGCTGAGAAGGCCCTTTCCTGGGTCTCCTATACAAAGTACTGTATAGGAGACACTAGATGGGAACCTAGTGGAGGATCCTTCTGCTAGATCTCAATGTATAGGCAGATACACACATTTCTTCGTTTTCAGACTACATCGCTCAGGATTTCCCAGCTAAATCAGGAAATGGGGGATTTGTGGACCTATAGCTGATCAGAGGAAGACTCCCATGTTGTGGGCAGAACTCAGCAGACAGCCCCACCCTCAGCTATGAGCTTTTTTAAAAAAACACCTAGATGAAGGACTGACAGGACTCATAGCAATCTCTCCTGCCAATACAGTGGACCCTTGTATAACAAACAGCTTGTATAACATAAAATTTGTACAACATAAAAAATTCCGGAGATAGGGGAAATTTGTTTAACATAATCACCTATGGGGAAAATCCGTACAACATAAAAATGGGATTACTCCATTTTCAATGCATTCCTATGGGAGTTTGCATAAAGGAAAATTTGCTTAACATAATTTCATTTGGAACGAATTAATTCCTTTATACAAGGTACCACTGTATATTATTCTCTGCTAGACAGATGACGGTGCTGGTTCTTGTGAGCTGCAAGTGAAAAGTGCCTTATTGGATGTTTAGAAGCTTAACCCCCAAGGGCTATTAGAAAGGCTTGTGCTTAGGCAGAGTTGGGGGAAATCCTGTGTTAATGAGCCCCAAGGCTGCTTAGCTAGGCAGACACCCAATAGAAAGCAGAAGCCTCTGCCGCACTGCTGCTGGCAGGCCCAGTGCAGCCAAGCGAGGCTCCCAGTCTGCACTAATCCCCATAGATCTAGGGTTTTTTCAAGGATTCAGTCTGACTTGACTCTGTGCCGACGTTTTTAATCTTCCCAGAGTTCCACAGGAAGAGCCAAATCCCTTTTTCTGGTTTCATGCTTGGCCAATATCATGCAAGGACCCCTTTGCATAATGCCAGGGCTGAGGCTGGAGGCAGGAGGGGAAGGGGAAGAAGCAGCAACATTATCTTCACCACCACGGCCCTGCTGCTGTTTAAAACAAGAGCACTGGTCCTTTATTTTGGGTTAATCAACATGTGGGTCAACACAGCCTGGTCCAAATGGCGATGCCATTATTGCTGGTCTCCGGCCTAGATGAAATAGCATCTAACACCATATCAGGGGGAATAAGTTGCTTGTCTTCCCTCACTCCTTTTTTTTCACCCTCCTTTCAATACAATTTACCTCAGTTAATCAGATGTGAGGTGGAGCAACAGCACAAGAAATGGATGCTATGGACTAATTTCTAGGCGTGCACGTATACCAGGATTGTCCTTCATGAACTAACTCAAAGTTCTTTTTTCTGCTTTCTTTGGGATTCTTCAGACAACCGCTTCCCAAAAGAAGCAGGGATCTCCTCCTGCTGCCCCCAGCTTTCTTATACCCATGCTGCATCTACATAATTTTAGAGGCTGAACACCAAATGGTATACAGGGGTGAACAGCTTTGAAAGCCAAGCATAGGACTTCCATTGTGAAGTGCAGAACCAACCACCTCTTTTCCCACTTTTCTATCATTTTTAGACTGCTTCTGCATTTGTGATATGTTTCATCAGAGAAGGTGGAGAACCTTTGGCCCACCTGATGCTCTGGGCAACAGAGCCCATCAGTCACCTCCAGAACGGCACATAGTAAAGACCAAAGGAGTTCTAGTCCAAAACATCTGGAAACATCTGGTCTCCTCTCCCTTTAGCAGCACACACAGTCACAGAGAGGAAGGGAGACGTTTGCCACTCCTGAAATTCTTTGAGTTAAGTGTGATTTCAGACTTGAATGCTGCTTAAATCATGACACCGTCACAATTATAAGCATGAAATGAAGTTTACTCCTGTTGAATAAACACTACCAGCAGTCTGCGGTTTGAGTGAGGAGTGCCTCACTCTCCCAACTTGCTCAGACCAGGGACTAGTGCTAATAAGTACCATTGTGTGGCAGAGGTGTGGTAGATAAGGCTAACATGTTTTGAAGACAAAATAATAATAAAATAAGCATCTTTCATCACAAGCCTGACCAGATGACTCAAAGGATGGAAAAAAGTATATTCTGGGGATACCAGGCAGCACCAGTCTTGATGCTCTCTCTGCATGCTCCCACTGGTCCAGCTGCCCACACTAAGGGTATTTGTACACGACCCCTAAACTCCGCCGCAAATGGCTGCCAGCTCCAGAGCTTACAATTGTTTGCAGGAAATTAAGTGCGACCACGCGCACCTAAGCGCGTCCCAGTGCACTTTTCATGTACCTGCTCTTGGAGGGTGAAAATCCCAGATCCAGATGTAATTTGGTGAGTGCCGGGCTCTCCTCACTTCTGGTTTTTTTTTTTTTTTGGCCTCCCACCCCTTTAAGAGAAGGAATCAGGACGATGATGGGGCTCCGGGCAGCTTCGGAGGTGAGCCTGCATTTTTTCCTCTCTCTTTTTCTCCCTCCCCTCACGCAGACAGGAGCAAGGAAGTACGGAGGGCAGGAAGAGCAATGAACCCCCAAGATCTCTGGTTCGAATTTAAGTGGCCAGCAGATCTTAGGGGTCGTGTGCTCCCTTTGCACCTGCCATTTACAGCAGTAATATGGGCTGGGCTGGGGGCTTGAGCCTATGAAGCCTTCTTTTTTTTTTTGGCACTACAATTCAGTCCTACTTATACTGCTGCCTTTAATCACAGTAGTAAGACTCCAGAAAGGAAAGGAAAGGGCAGGGCAGGGTAGAGAAGGGAAGGGAAAGGGTACACAGGAAACAGGAAATGGGAGAGGAAAAGAAAAGAAGGGATGTCACTGTACTTGATAATTATCAACAAGTCTGCTAATATTGCATTCTTGGGTCAAGATATTGTCGCAGCAGGTGAAGCCCTCCTGCCTCCTGGAACTATCTGGATTTGTTCCAATAGGACTTCTGACGTGGCTATGAGCTAGAGATGGCTTTGGTCACTTTGGTGAATGGCCCACACCAGGAGCAGAGCGCAGAGGAAGAGTGACCCTGTGGGTTCTGCTGGATTTCTTAGCAGCTTTCAGTACCATTGACCATGGTGTATTCTTAGCCACCTCCCTCTAGGATGAGTCTTGGAGGCTTCCTTTTAGGGTGGTTTTAGCCCATCCTGGAGGAGGTTACACTCCCCACAAAAAGTCAAATTGTCAGTTTTGGTGTGCTCTTGGATTCAGCCACATGCTTTGGAGCACAGGATCTTAGCGGTACAGTATTTGCACAAGCTATTGTGTATTGCCTGTGCCCATTCCCAGAGATATCTGTTCTGACTACCTTAGATGCCTCCTGCCTTTGAAGAGTACTAGGACGGAGCTTCTGGAGAGGCCCTTCTCTCTGTTCTACGTCTCTCCCAAACTCATCTGGTCAAAATGTCTGAGAGGGCCTTTTCTGTGGCTGCTCCCAAGTTATGGGAAGGCACTGATTCAGGAAAGCAGCAGGCTCCTTCTTCCTTGTCCTTCCATCAGCAGGCAAAGACTTTCATTTTCAATGTATTCTCAAAGGCTTTCATGGCCGGGATCCGATAGTTGTTGTGAGTTTTTCGGGCTGTTTGGCTGTGTTCTGGAAGTTCTTCTTCCTGACATTTCACCAGACTCTGTGGCTGGCATCTTCAGAATGCCAACCACAGAGTCTGGTGAAACGTCAAGAACAGAACAGAAAACTTCCAGAACACGGCCAAACAGCCCGAAAAACTCACAACAACTTTCATTTTCACTTGGGCAGCTAGGGGCTTTATTGAATGCAACATTCATTTTTTAAAAGAGATGTGTGTATTTCAAGGGCAGTTTTTCATCTTATTGTTTAGGCTTTTTAAAAAAATAACATAGTTTAGAGATTTAAAATGATGTTGATTGTGTTATTTTAACTGCCTATGAATCACCTTGAGTCTCTTCAAGCATCAAACAAGCAAGCAAACAAACTAACAAAGCCCAGTTGCACAATGGCAGCACAACCTCTGAAGGCTTGGGGATGTTAATTTTAAGACTACAAATGTCCAAGAAGCCCCATGCTTGTGTGGCCCATGTCGGCGGGTGGGTGGTTCTGGGAGCTTGAGTCCAAAAAGTAATTTTTCCAAGCTATGCAGAATCCTGCTTTTGCAATTCCTGCAGGCAGTGGGAGCAGGCAGATTCCTTGGGTGTAAAGCACCTTGTTGGACACAATGGGGTTTACTACTAAACAAACATGCTTATAGTTATAGTGTAATGCCCCAAATCTTTTCCCCTGAGTAAGTACCACTGAACTCAATCAGACTTAAATTCTGAGTAGACACAAAGAGGATTTTACTGTCAAAGAATTAAGCGGGGGGAGCACTTGGACTGCACTAGTGTAGAAAAATTCAAAGAACTGAATAAAAAGAAGAAGAGGAAAATCAGAATGAAGCATGGTGCACTGTGGACTGGAGTGGAGGCGGCTGCCATCTGAAGACTCTGGTATCTAGCTGCCTTTGGAGTGGAGGAATCCTTGTCCTAGGCAGGGAATGTCAAATCATTATGCAACACAATAGGGATTAAAATCTTTGTCTGGTCCTCCAGGGAAGGAATGGGAGAATAATTCTTCTAGCTTTGCAAGAGAGGTATTTTGCATCCTTTTAACCAAAGGACAACAGTTGCTGCTTTGGAATTTCAAGACCCAGGAGCGGCATGCACGCAAATACACACATTCAGAGAGAGAGAGCAGAGAGAGCAGAGAGCAGAGGCATCTTTTTCAGTAGTCAGCTATTGTTCTGCTGCTGCTGTGTGCTGGTGTTTTGAACAGAGAGGATGGTTGCTTGCGCAGATGCTTTACAGAAGTTACGGAAATCTTGATGAGAAAAAAAAATGGCATCATTGTTGCCTGCAGAAGATTCCTCTTGAAAATGTCTCATGAAATCGAGATAACCCTGATGGATCAAAAGGAAGAATTTAGCGAGCGAATGTTCTTTGCATCATACACTCAAATCACACATTTTAAAAATTTCTGGAATAGTTCTGCAGATGTGGGCGGGAGTTGTTGCTGAAGAAGTCCTGAGAGTGTAGTCCTAAAAGGTGCTCTAACATCTGATTTCTCCGTACCGGAAATGTTAAAGTTACTGTTTAATTCTTCAGAGCAACCCCTCTGGATTATGAATGTGGAATATTTGGCTTCTGTATCAAAATGTCAGGAAATGGCGCAATATTGCTGCCTAATATTGTTCCCTCGCTGCCAGCAAAAAAGAGAATAATGCCAAGCTTATCACCAACACCACTACCATTCATAAAGCAGTGCCAAGCAAGGGGAAATCCCAGGAGCCCATCATCAGTTAACCACTTTTCACCCAAACACAAGGCAATTGTCACTGCTGTGTTTTGACAAGTATGAATGGCAATCAGCACAAAACAGTATCCCATGGTTATAAATCTGAGGGTCTTTTTTCAAAATAATAATAACAATAATAATTTCCTTTTTTTTCTTAAAAAAACCCTGACATTTAAGTATACATATGCTATACACAAATGTTAAGAGAATCTTCCCTTCTGTAGAGTTACTCAGTGCTAGAGAATTCCTGAAGTTGAGCACACGATCTACACTATGATTTGCAGGGAGAGGTAAGAAGTGAAAACAGGTAGGATGTTCCTGGAGTTCCTCTGCCCCAAAATATTTGGAGGACTTAATGAAATGGTGAAGCAAATGTGTGAAGGAATGCAACACACACACACACACACACACACACACTTAAGGTAAGCTAACATTGCTATGGCTGCTCCAAAGAATGCAGACTAGAAAGCTATGTTCCGATTTCCAGACCCTTTGCTTTGGTTGACAACTAGAATAAGAAAAGCCACATCAGACCAAAAGCGCTATGAATGTGTTGTTGCCTACCTGTCTTCGAAAAGATGTCCCTGTGCCTTCTGAATTTTTTTAAAAAGAGGGGGATCTGGAATTTAATAAAGATTGTCACTGGAAACCAAAGTCAAAGTCATATATATGTGAAAGAAAGAGAGTGAAAAATGCTGGAACAAAAATCAACTCATCTTAAAGGTGGTGTTGGAGGAGAAACTTACCTATACCAGACAGCCAGAAAGGCTGAAAAGTGGGTGCTCAATCAAGTCAAGACTGAACTCTCAGTAGAGTAAAAATGAGTAAACTGAACCTATCCTACTGTGCCCATATAATGGAAATATAGAACTGACTAGAAAAGACAATATTGTTGGGTAAAGTGGGGTGGGGAGTAGTAGGCGAGGAAGACCTAACAAGATAGTTTGCCTTAATGAAAGAACCTACAGTTTGCAGGACCTGAGCAGAACTTACTGTATTTTTCCATGTATATGACACTACTTTTTTCTAAAATTGTGACACAAAATATTAAGGGATGTCATATACAAGGAAGTAAGCCTTGTGTGTGTGTGTGTGTGTGTGTGTGTGTGTGTGTGTGTGTGTGTGGAGGAGAACCCAAACTCACCTTGCTTTTCCCTTCTGTCATTTGTTTTTACATGATCAGGCTCCGTCTTTCCTTGAGTTCTCCACCCCCACTGCCCCTGCTTTGCTTTCATTTTCCCATTCTAAACACTTCTCTTGGCTTTGGTGGGTTTGTTTTTTGAAGGATCAGGCTCCATCTTTCTTTGAGTTCTCCACCCTCACCACCCCCGCTGTTTGCTTTCATTTCTAAATGCACTCCAGAAAGAAAAGAAAAAAGCCACACCGTTTTTTAGCCTGAAAAGACATTTCTTAATGGGCTGCTCAAGCCCAATGGAGCCTGATCCTGCAAAAAACAAACTCACCTAAGCTGAGAGGACTGTTTAGAACAGGAAATGAAAGCAAATAGCAGGGGTGGTGAGGATGGAGAACCCAAGAAAGATGGAGCCTGATCCTTCAAAAAGCAGACCCACCAAAGCTGAAAGGAGTGGGGAAATTAAAGGTAACAGTGGGGGTGGTGGGGGTGGATGAGACCTCAAGGAGGATTTTCTTAATTTTGGAGTCTAAAAAGGGGGGGCGTTCTAATAAAAGGTGGCATCTTATAGATGGAAAAATATGGTACTAGAGAGAAAACAATATTGCTAGGAAGTGGAAGGGGGAGGAGTAGGAATAGCGAATAACCGGAGATTTCGGTTTGCAACATTTGAGCAGAGCTGTTAACAGTAGGACATTGGTGAGGTCATTAACTCATACAGTCATCACACATCAGAAGTGACCTTATAGCACATAACATCTTCAGAGTATTTTTCTTAATTGCTAGACAGTTCCTGAAAGCATTCAGGGCTGGCACAGACACAACTGCTCTCTGCTTTTGTAATACAAAAATATTTTGAATATGCCTTACAAAATGGCATGCTTATTCCCTTGAGATATCTGGCAAAATGTCCCTTTCAGGAGAACTATCACTCCATTCACTGAAACCTGTCTTTTTTAGTCATCAAAAAAAAAACTGTCTTTTGACTGAGCTATGGTATTTCATGACCCACCAAACAATCTCCCTTGCAATCTGATGAACCAGTAATTAATGTATTTAGGTTGCAGTGCTCTTGCTGGTAAGCTTGTTACATGCATGCTTAGTCTTATGCAAATTTATTGTTTTTCCCTTTTGAAAAGCCATTTTTAAGGATCAGTATTTCAACCCCTGCAGCCTGGATTTTTCCAAATTTTTAAAAAAAGACAGGTGGGACTAATCATTTTCTTTTGAGATATATAAATATGGTCTTTTCTATTTGTATGAGCTATATTAAATCTGGGGTCATTAAAGGTTGCTTCTTTTCTGTACTGGAGAAAAACATTTTGCCCTATCATTCCCATTTTTGCACAGAGCAAGAGAAGACTATCTGCTACATTTGTGTCAAATTTGGTGCTGCTCTGAAATAAAGTTTCAAAATTATAATATTTTGTTTGATCTGCTCGATTTTTAAAATTCTCTTATAGAATGCTGATTTGCTCTGATGCACAATAACACAGCTGCATTACCATGCAGTTATAATCAAGCTGCCTGCAGAAATTTTTCTAGTACATCAGCATAATTTGTGCACATCACCGCTGTGTATTAAAATAAGCAATAAATATAGGATTGGGAGGCTGTTCACTAGACACCCATGGGCATTATCCAAGATGATGGCATTCATGCAACCACATTACCACTTCATATTGATTAATGTGCTGACTGTGAGGAAAAAAATAACTTCTATCATGATAGAATACTGCAGCTTGAGAACGGGGAAAATGTTAATTCATTGCAGCAGCAAAAGCATTCTGTTGAACAAAGATGTTTGGATTCCCCAGAGTAACTGAATAAGAATGGGTATCACAACTGACTAATAAATTTCGTGTTTGGAGAGCTCACCAAGGCTGGAGAACTCAGAGCCTTTTCACACAACCCCTAAACTCCGCAGCAAATGGCTCCCAGCTCCGGAGCTTAAAATTGTTTCCCCACCAGCTCCGGAGTTTACAGAAAATTAAGTGCGACCACGCCCACCTAAGCACGTCCCAGCACACTTTTCAGGTACCTGCTCTCCGGGGGTGAAAATCCCTGATGCGGATGTAAAGGAGTGAGTGCTGGGCTCTCCTCCCTTCAGTTTGTTGTTTTTTTTGCCCCCTGCCCCTTTAAGAGATCTGAATGCTGCCGGGAACAGAGCGAGACTGGCAGAACGGAGGTAAGCCGGCATTCTTTTTCTTCTTTTTTTCTCCCTCCCCTCATGCAGATAGCAGCCAGGAGTGCGGAGGGGGTGGGAACACAGGAAGAGCAACAAGCCCCCAAGATCTGTGGTCTGAATTTAAGTGGCCAGCGGATCTTAGGGGTCATGTGAAAAGGCTCTCAGTAAATTAGGTATCTAACTGCAGAGCCAGAGGCTGAGAGTTCAGTTCCCGACTGTGCCCCAAGAAAGAAGAGCCAGCCTGGGTGGCCTTGGGGAAGCTGCACCGTCCCGGGATGCTAGCAGCAGAAGGGAAATGGTAAACCACTCCTGAGTATTCTCTGCCTTAAAAACCCTGAAAAAGGTCTCAGCAAGTCAGAGTTGACTTGAGGGCAGGCAACTATGTTTAATTACTAGATCTTTGCAAGGGGGCGGTGTATAACTTAGGGATGGAGCACATCCTTTATTTATTTATTTATTTATTTATTAAACTTATACCCCACCCAATAAGTGGACAGTCCACTACTCTGGGTGGCTTCCAGAAAATATAACCAATACACATTTTAAAAATAGTCAAACTAAAAACAAAACAAAACAAAACTTTGGCAAACAATGGGCATGCAGAGTACCCAATGTTAACTCTTTACCATTTTCATACAAGGCTGGGCAGAATCCTATCCAAATCCTGAAGAGCCATGGCCAATCACTTTGACAATTCTGGGCTAGATTGACTTGATAACAGGCATCTTCCAATGATCGTAGCTGTACATTTTGTGCACAGAAAAACAACCATCTGGAAAGCTCCCAAATAAAAAGAAACACAAAGGCTTGGTACATGCTGTTAATCAATGCTAGTTGAAATGCTGCCAGAGGAAATAATGCAACATGATTTGCCAATGGCTACCCAGAAAATAACTGGCTGAATAAGTCAGCGAGATAAATCTCTGTTCGTGGAGCCAAAGATTGGGAATTCAAACCCCCCTACCGCCCACCCCACTCTGTCTTCTGGAAGAAGAGACAGCAGTTCTAGCCTTGGGCAAGCAGTACAGTCCCAGAAGAAGATGGGAAATGGTAAACCACTTCTGAGTACTCTACACTAAGAGAGAGTTACCATGAGTCAGAATTGACTTGAAGGCATGCCATTATTATTATTATTATTATTATT
>JAHTLZ010000010.1:230161-264506 GCA_023846285.1 Phrynocephalus versicolor
ATCATCATCATCATCATCATCATCATCATCATCATCATCATCATCATCATCATCATCAACTACTGCCAGGAACACTCAATCAAAAAAATACAAAAAACCCTTGTATCAGTTAAATATCAGTGCAGTATATTTGTTGCTCTGATGGTGGTATTTCTGAGATCTCCAACTGCTTATATAAATCTGTGTGAAATTTATTTATTTATTTACTTTTATATTTATATACCGTACCAATTTCCCAAAAGGGAACTCTGCGCAGTTCACATAAAAACAAAATAATAATAATAATAATAAATAAAATGGCAATAATAATAAAATAAAGGGGAAGATATTTCTTCATATTAACATAGCCCTGATGACTGTAGGGACAACTGAAGTGTGTTTCATCCACAAGCAAGATATTTTGATTGTCAGATCTTTATACCGTCTTTTGTTAGTTTTTTTCAATTGCAGTGGTACCTTGTATTAAGGAATTAATTCGTTCCAAATAAAATTTTGTTAAGCACATTTTCCTTTATACAATTTTCCCATAGGAATGCATTGAAAACAGAGTAATCCCTAATCGCTACCATTTTTATGTTGTACGAATTCGCCCCATAGGCAATTCTGTTAAGCAAATTTCCCCTCTCTCCAGAATTTTTTTATGTTGTATAGATTTTATGTTATCCAAACTGTTTGTTATATGAGGGTCCACTGTATTAATTTTCAATTCCAGCATCCACTGGAATAGCAGTGGAAATGATCCAGACATTCCTTTGTCCATCAATTTGGATATGTTAAATCGAACAAGATCTCGACTTTGTAATTTTCTGATACCATTTCTCTACCGGATGTTCCCATGGGTTTTTGGAGATTGACGAGTTAAAATAGAACCAATGACCAATGGCACTCATTTTGCCACCCTCATGTCTAATTTTGTAATATGGGCGGTCTGTGGACTTTCATAGATGAGGTGTGACACAATCTTTCTCTTGGCAGAGCCAACATTTGCTATTTAATTTCTTGAAACGTAGCTTTCATCACATTAGGAGAGTTGTTGTTGTTAAAATGACTATTATTACCAAGGAAAAGTGTGCTTTTAATCACTTATCCTGCCATTGCACTACCAATTCAGGATATAAATCTCCCTGCATGCCAGCTATCTGAAATGATTAAATATTCACCGATCTTGTTGATGACATAAATTATAATGTGTAGTTCACCTTGGCAACCTGACTTTAACTAATGAGGCACTGGTCACCTAATCAGGTGCATGTCTTTTGCACAACTGGGGTGTGCACCTTGTAACATAACCAGTGCCTCATTAGTTAGTGATAATTCACCAAGGTGAGTTAGACAATTTAATTTATGCAAGCATGAATTTCCAACTATTATTAATGCATCTTAACAAGCATACAGGAAACTATTACATGTCCTCTGTCAAGTAAATACCAACCATAAAATGTCAAATACTGAATAATCAAACACCACTAGCTGCCAAATACCTTTGCACGCATACACACACGCATATCCATATCTCCATATTATTATAGTGCTTTATATATATAAAAAGCATTTGATGAATATTTGGCAGATGCTTGGAAAATACATTGTGAGCAGCTCCAGGCCATTACTATCGAGAAGAATTATGAGAAGCAAAATTGTCAGCATTCCAGTTCCAATCAACACTTTCTTCAGATTTTTCAGTCTTTAGCTACAGAACAGATGAGCGTAGGGTTGAACTCCCTGTCACAGACACATTCATGCGAATGTCTGGAGAAAAGGCCTTCCACCACCAGGCCAGCTCATAGTCTGAGAGGCCCCCAAGCAAAATCGTCCATGTGCAGAAGGAAATATATACAATAGGTGGACTCAGTGCTAGAGGCCAATACAGCCACGGCATGCTGTGAAGAGGGTCGGGAACCACAAATGATACTTCTGTGTCATTTATCACACTGAAGAAGACCTGGAAACTGCAGTCAATGAACTAGCCCACACTTATGAGTTCTTGACAGCAAAACCTGACCACACAGTTCTCCTCAGTGTGTTAACCCCAGTTGAACGAGTGTTTAGTTCCTTTAGGGTCCTCTGCCATCCAGGACACACACATACCTTTCTGCTAGAGATGGGCACGAATCAAAAAAATGGTGTTTCGTTTGTCGTTTGTCGTCGAGAGGTCTGTTTCGGTTCGTTTCCGTTTTTCGCGAATTTTTGGAAAAACTTCATTTTTGTTTTTCGTTTTTTCATTTGTCGTTTCTACCCGCTTTTTGCACGATTTTTAAAAGCATTTCCGTGCGTGGGTGCCCCCCAACGCCCCAGACCAGAGGGAAAACACTAAAAAAATTGATGCTGGCAGAGACACAGTATAGACTAGGTTCGCAGGGAGGCTGCAAAGGCAGCAGCGGGCGTTGCCCAGGGTGCAAGGCAGCCGCAGAGTGACTGCACTGCGGGGCAGGGGAGGGTACTCACTGAGAGGTACACACACATGCACACAGGGAGGCTGCAGGATTGAAGCTAGAGTCGCAGAGACAGCAATCCCACCCTAACTCCCACCGGAGACTGCAAGAAGGACGGGGACTGCCAGAGCTTTTTATGCCCTCTGTGGCTGCCAAACCTGCCCAGTCTGCAACCTAGGCATGCTATTGGTTGAAGTTGTCCAAGAATTTACATGATCCCATCACATGGCTTGCCTCCATGTTGTGGCTGGAGTGACGACATCCATTTTGTCATCCTTAAAGGGAAAAGAAAAATACATTGCAATGGGAGAAGAGAAAAACAAACGTTTTAAGGACCCCAACGCCCTGGTAGGTAATAATTTCAAATAATTATTGCATTATCGCTGCATTTTTATGGATGTCCAGGGTGTTTTAATACCCAAGAAATCAATATTAGGCATCTGGGAGCCATTTTGGGTTGATGTCCCCTAACTCCCCTTAAAGGAAAAAAATACAGCGATCTGAGAAAAGATATAAATGCACGTTTTAAGGACCCCAACCCCCCCGGTAGGTATTATCAGACAGTATAAATAATTATCGCTGCGTTTTTATGGATGCCCAGGGTGTTTTTTAACATTTAAAATAGCTCATTTCATTGCGTGCCGCCATTAACAAAAACAAAACGTTAACGAACACAATGTTCGTGGTTCTGTTCGTTTAGTTCCATTTTCATCACAATTTTCGCTTGTCATTTCATTACGTAACAGAACGACAAACGGAAATGAAAAAATGTTCGTTTCATGCCCATCTCTACTTTCTGCAATCATTGGGGAGAAAGAACACCAGGGGAGGGCGACCTCAGGATGCTGCAGAGTCAATGTACACAGCAGGGCCTGACTCTTCCCTGCTCTCCTCTTTGACATCTGCCAGGTTTTCAGCCCCTCTGTCCCCTTTCTCATTCCCATTTGCTCTCCCCAGTAATTCCTCTACCTCCCTTTTATTCTCAAGCTTCTCTGCAGCTTTCTCACTTTCACTCCTTTTGGGGATCTCCTGTTTCCAATGGAGATTTCACTCTGGAGTAATGTCTTGGAGACAGGATCCATCCTGTTTTTGCAAAGTATCCTTGCCAAGGACCTGAGGAGGGCTAGCGGGTGGCACATAACAGTACACCCTTCTTGAGTGCCCGCTTTTGCCCATTCACACACACAGAGAGTCCCAGGCATCCCTCCCTGACCCTCTGTCTTTTTACATCTGCCAGTCTCTCGTGACCTACTGTTATAGCACACCAGCCATTCCTGTTCGGGCAGCAGTGGAGGAAACCCACCATTTCCATCTGGCTTTATTACATTATGTGCAAATATGAAATTTCACAATAGCGACAACTAGATAGGTTGATTCTCCAAAGGCAGCCACAGGGTTGAGAGTTTGCAAGAGCTGAGCAAGGGCTGTTGAGCACAGGACATTTTGGAGATTGCTCATCCAGGGGGGGTAACTATAAGCCACTTGGATGACATGTAACACCAATTATAACAAGCACAAGGCTCTGCTCCTCGTGTCACTGTAGGACTCTATTTCCAAGTCTCAGATTAGGGTCCCTGAAATCTCAGGGAATGGGAAGCAGCTGGCCTGCCTTCCCTGTGGATGTAGGTTCTCTGTCTGCCTACATGCATTGAGAGAAGAACTGAACTTGGAGCCTTCTTCCTTCACATCAATGTGGCTGTAGAAATTTGACCCTAGAGGGTTTCAGGCCTCTATCTTCACTTAATCTTGCCGAGTTTTTTCTTATCTTTGAAGAATTACACTAAAGGGGCAAGCAAAAGGTTTGCACAGGGTTTTTAGGGAGGCTATAAGATTTCAGTCTAGATTTGTGCTTTTCTCTGACAGTGGTTTTAGCTATTGTTGTTCAGTCGTCTGACTCTTCGTGACCCCATGGACCAGAACACTCCAGGCCCTCCTGTCTTCCACTGCCTCCTAGAGTTTGGTCAAATTCATGTTGGTTGCATCGATGACACCATCCAACCATTTCATTCACTGCCATCCCTTTTTCCTTTTGCCTTCAATCTTTCTCAACTTCAGGGACTTTTCCAAGGAGTCCTCTCTCCTTATGAGGTGGCCAAAGTATTGGAGCCTCAGCTTTAAAATCTGTTCTTCCAGTGAACATTCGGGGTTGATTTCTTTCAGGATGGATAGGTTTGATCTCCTTGCAGTCCAGGGGACTCTCAAAATTCTCCTCCAGCACCACAGCTCAAAAGCATAAATTCTGTGGCAATCAGCCTTCTTTATAGTCCGGCTCTCATTTCTATACATCAGTACTGGAAAAAACATAGCTTTGACTATTCAGACCTTTGTTGACAAAGTGATGTTTCTGCTCCATAAGATGCTGCCTTGCCATCGCTTTCCTCCCAAGAAGCAGGCGCCTTTTAGTTTAATTGCTGCAGTCACTACCTGCAGTGATCAAGGAGCCCAAGAAAATAAACTCTGTCATTGCCTCCATTTCTTCCTCTTCTATTTGCCAGGAGGTGATGGGACCAGTGGCCATGATCTTAGTTTTTTTTGATGTTGAGCGTCAGCCCATTTTTTTCATTCTCCTCTTTCACCTTCATTAAGAGGTTCTTTAATTCCTCCCCATTTTCTGCTATCAGAGTAGTATCATCTGTGTATCTGAAATTGGTGATATTTCTTCTGGCAACTTTAATCCTTTTTGCATGATGTACTCTGTCTGCATATAATTTAAATAGACAAGGTGACAGTATACAGCCTTGTCATACTCCTTTCCCAATTTTAAACCAACCAGTTGTTCCATGTCCAGTTCTGACGGTTGCTGCTTGTCCCACATATAGATTTCTTAGGAGATAGATAAGGTGGTCAGGCACTCCCATTCCTTTAGAAAACTTGCCTTTCATACCTAAAACCATAGGTTTTAGCTATGAGAGCTACTAAATGATGTAAACCTTCTGTGACTACCCTTCTGACAAATGTGCCCTGTGACACTTTCCTGATTATCCTCAAGAAACTCCAGGAAATCTGAAACCCCTAAAGGACAATTTGGAAAAAATAGTAGGGAAGAAGGCCAGGGTGCCAGGGGTACTAGCGAAAGCAGGGGGGGAGGGGGAAAAGAGACCAGTCATATTTCAAAAAAGCAAATGAAAGTGTGTTTTGTGTGTGGTTCATGTGTCCATGGGGGAGGGGGGGCTTGTCTGCATTGCTGAGCATTAATCTTGATCTCATGCGAATGTAATGTTTATCGTGCTCGTGGCCCCACTACAAGGCAAAACACGGAGTTCGTCTAGTTGTTGAGTTATCATTCCTTCTAGCCATAACCGCCCCGCATTATTCCTCCATTTATTACAGAGCAAGCAAGCCAAAGCGCATGGCTTGGGGATCTCAGATTAACCCCCCTATAAACCTCCCTTTGGATGGCTGGGGGCTGGCAAGGGCTCTTCGCGTCCTTGCACCCTTCCCCATGCCAGTTTGGCTGCTTGGGTTCACTGGTACTCCCTGCTCCTCCTCCTCAAACAAACCAATTTGTCACCTCTCATTTCTCTTGCTCCTTCGGCCTTCTGCCTCCTGCATCAGGCAATCGCTTCTGATGGTTCGCCAAATGAAAACCGGAGATGTTTACATCTGTTCCCGAGCAGAGGGTGCAAATAGATTGCAACCCACCTCATAACTGGTGTCGGAATTCACATGATTAAAAATCCAAGTATTAACCAGCAACAGCCGGATGTAAAGCAAAGCCCAGAGTCACCGTCTTTTTTCAGGGACATTCATTTCCTTTTTATTCAGCTGTGATGAGGGGCTCCCCAGTTTATTGTGCACTGACATAGCTCACATCACTTTCCCCTGTTTTATGGAACATGCAGTCTCCTACCTAGGTTGGAAGAGGCCATCGTGGGCATGCCCTAGGTAGGGTGACACTGACATTGACCTACCTCAGTGGTGTCCAAACTTTGGCCTTCCATATGTTTTGGATCACAACTCCCACAGTCCTTTGTCACTGGCAGTCTAGGCTTAGAATTCTGGGAGTTGTGGTCCAAAACATCTGGAGGGCTGAAGTTGGTCACCCCTATGGCAAAATAACCCCCTTCAAATTGTTCACAGCATTTCTGCCCACCAGGATTCCCAGGGGGACTATGCTCTGTTAGCTCCAGTGGAACCAAACCTCATGCAGTCAAGTTCATGGGAATTCCTTGTCTTTCAGGACTATAACATCACCCTCCACCAACCCAGGCTTCCCTTTTCCCTCAAGACCTAACCACAATCCAGGGAGAGTATATTGTTGCAAACTACCCTTGTTTGCAATGCATAGTATTTGAAGCCTGTTGGCACTTAAATGGGTAATTAAGAGCCATTAACATTACAAAAGCCCTGATACACATTTACTGTTATGGACAGATCCAACTGCCTTCAATTTTATAAAAAGAAGCTGACTGTGGGGGCTATCATGAAGGGCACTTAATGGTTATTAGAACTATCCTCCACAGCACCTGCATGATTACACACACACCTGAAAGTTCATCTCCATGCTCACTCACACTGAATGCATTTATGCTGGCCAAAGTACAGGTCTTCCCTGATCAACGGGCACAATAAGTGTTTCATCTGAGTCAAGAGATGCCAGGAAAGGCAGAGGCAATGTCAAGATTTTGGAAGTAGAGCTTGTGAAAGTTGCTTTAGATAACATTCCCAGAATCCTCCAGCCAGCAGAATCATTTCCCTTGCCAGCTGGTTAGTTATGGGACTGCTTTTTTGGTGTAGTTTTGGATTTATACTTTGAAGACCAAACCATGAGACTGGACAGTTTCCTTCGCTTGTAGAATACTCCTGATTCAACTGCCCATCTAGTAGGCTTCTGTGCACAGACTCGAAGTGGTGGAATTCAGAGAAGGCACCATCCCATCTTTCACATTAGAACAGGCCTGCCCAAAGTCCAGCCCAGGGGCCAAATCTGCCCTGTCAGGCCATTCTGAGTAGCCCGTGGCTGGCTGGCCCACCCCTCCCCCCTCCTTTGCCCCATTTTTTAAAAAATCTTCCACCAACACTGACACCCCCCCCCCCGGGAAGCTTGAGGGGCTGGGTGAGCCAGCTGGCTGGTGAGCAGAAGCTTGTGGGGTGGGCGGGCAAGGGGGTGGTCCACCACTACCAGCACCGCCGGGAAGCTTGTGGGGCTGGGAGTGCGCACGGGGGTGGCGCACGGGTGGGCCGCCGCCACCGGCCTCACCGGGAACCTTGTGAAGCTAGGCACGCGCACGCAGGGGAGCATGCGGACGGGCTGCCGCCACCGGCATAGCTGGGAACATTGTGAGGTTGGACGCACGCACGGTGAGTGGGTGGGGCTTGCAGTGGGGTGGCAGGGTTGGGGAGCAACCGGCCCCTGACACATTCTCAGCCACCTAATCTGGCCCTCCTTACAAAAAGTTTGGGCACCCCTGCATCAGAAGCACTTTCTTTTGGCAAAACCAGACCTGTCCTGGTTCGCCAAGTCCTCCTGCCCAGACCTCTCCAGATATTGGCACACAACTCTTTTCCTACGTCAGCATTGGCTTGGGCTGTGTGTGTGTCAGCTCTCTGGCCTTCTGCACTGCCTTCCTTTCGCATTCTCTCTAGTTCTTACTGGGTGGTGAGGGACTTGAAGTCTTCATATGTTCCCCTTCCTGCTCTGGCACCTTCAGCTGCACCAGAACCCCACTTCCAGGGATCTTCTTTGCAAATGTAGCCCCACTCCCCTGGGGGTTCTGGCGCATCTTCTAAGGAGGATTTTGCCTAGTAGGTCCCAGACCAATAATCTCGGGCATCTCCCCAATACTCTTCCTCGAGGTCTTTATCCCCAGGGGTACTTTAGGTTTCTTCTCCAGGTCTTGCCTCTGGTTCTTTCCCCATAAGTTCCTCTGGGGGGGGAGGGCTTTTCTTCCACTTTTGCGGACTCCTCACCCTCTTATGAGTCTATTTGGCCTCACCCTCTTATGAGTCCATTGGACACTTCTGCTGTCCTTGGAGTCCCCACTCCACCTCTGGAGCCAGGGACCGAGCACTTCCTGCTCTTTCCTCAGGGACGCCCTCCAGCCCCCAAGGCTGACGGACAACATAGGCCTCCATTTGGTCCTTGCTTTCATAGGAGTAACACAGTGGGGGCAAACCTTTGACATCCAGATGTTTTGGACCACAACTCCCAGAATTCCATGCCTGTGTTGCCAATGACAAAGGACTATGGGAGTTGTGGTCCAAAACATCTGGAGTGGCGAAGGTTTGCCACCACTGGAGTAACACAGGGTGGCCCCTCCTTCTTTGTTGTCCCGTATGAGAAGCCCCATAGTAGGATCAGCAGAAGACTGGGTGGGGTGCGTGGCCCCCTTAGTCACCGCATGGCACCCCACACAACCCTGTCCTTCTCACAGACGGAGAAAAAAGAGAGAAAAGAAATCATTGTCCTACATTTTTTTTAACCAACAGTTCAAAACATAGCTTAGTGACTGCAGGGCATATGTTTGGAGGCTGTGTAGTGCTTTGATGTGCTGGCATATACATTTATCTACATGCATGCTTCAGGAAGGATGCAATTTAGGAGCATTAAGGAAGAACTTTTGGGAGGGTCCCTGTGGAGGATTAGCTGAGGTCATTTTGAAGTAAGCAAAGTAATATACATTACATTCACATTGCAAAATGGGGAAGGCAAAAGGCCATTCCATTAAGGTAACATTACTTCACCACACCACTTAAGAATACATTCACCAGTACCCATTTATGGTGTAATTCTCTACCTCTTTACTCAGAAGTAAGATCCACTATATTCTCCGATACTTACTATCTGCTAAACGTACAGAGGTTTACATTGGCCTTGGCGATTTAATTTTGGTGCACCCAATAATGACTAACAGTTTGTGAGAAAGTTTTAAAAAAAGATGATGTGCCAAACACACACACACACACACACACACACACAATGGGGATGGCAATTTGTTAGTGACTGTGGACTAAAACAATAGGGACAGACCCTGGTAAACATTTCAGTCATGCATATTTCATAATTTCTCTTTTTCTAAAAGGAGACTCCATCTTGTCCCACTCAAGCATTCACTCCCCCACCTCATTTGGACCTCCCAGCCTGACAGCCCAGCTGGGGACTTTTTAAAATAAAATAAAATAAAATAAAATAAAATAAAATAAAATAAAATAAAGGAGTGCCGACCCAGCCCCAGGGACTGCTTGGTCGGCGCTCTAAAACCCACAAAACAAATAAATAAATAAATAAAATGAGTGCCGACCCAGCCCCAGGAGCCATGTGGTCGGTGCTCAATAAAACAAAATAAAATAAATTAAATGAGCAGCAACCGACGCTCTAAAATACCCCGCAAAAAAGAAAATAAAAAAATGAGCAGTGACCCGGCCCCAGGAGCTGCATGGTCGGTGCGCAAAAAAAAAAAAGAAAGAAAGAAAAAAGAAAGGAAGGAAGGAAGGAAGGAAGGAAGGAAGGAAGGAAGGAAGGAAGAAAGAAAGAAAGAAAGAAAGAAAGAAAGAAAGAAAGAAAGAAAGAAAGAAAGAAAGAAAGAAAGAAAGAAAGAAAGAAAGAAAGAAAGAAAGAAAACAGAAAAAAGAGGCACTGGCCCCAAGCCAGCACCTCAAAAAGCCCCTGTTGCCACCGCCACCGCCACCACCACTGCCGCCACTACTGCCACCGGTAAGGACTCAAACCAGTTCGGCTGGTTCGTGTTCGTACAATTTTTTTTAAAAAATTGTACAAACTCGAACCGAAATGAACCAAGGGTGGGCCCGAAACAGAACAAACCGCACCATCAGATTTCTGTTTCATGCCCATCTCTAGTCAATAAGTTTCCCCACTTTTGGGGGGTTAAATTAGGGGCCTCGACTTCTACTCAGATTGACTTATACTCCAGTATATGCGGGTAACATAAATCGACACCTCAAGTTAAAATGAAAGATACATACAAAACCCTCACTAAACTCACCTAACTCACAGGCACCCCTAGATCTTAAGACGGCAAAGCAAGAACAACTGGCTCAAACATTAGACAGTAAGCCAAACCCCAGAAGGCTGAAACAAAATTACATCATGAATAAAATTAAAAAGGGGCAAAATCCTGGATAAAGAGATCCTGAAGCTCTTGGAAAGAAGAAGGGGAGGGGCAGATGCAAGGCTGCCAGTGCATTTGGGCATTCCAAAGTGGGGTGGCCACCACTCAAAAGGCCCCATTTTGAGCTGACAACTTCCATGCCTCCTTTGGAGTCGCCATCTGCAACATCAAAAGGAGGTCAACCTGGGGTAGAGGCACTCTGACAGGTAACAGAGTCCTAAAATGCTTTAAAAAAAGCTCCCATTTCTAGGATTTGGAGAGATGGGGATCTCATGTAGGGAGGAAACATGTTTGGCCTTTACAGGGTCGCCTCCCCAGAGGCACCTCTGCAGGCTGCAGTTAGGCTTGAGCGCTTGCACTGGTGCCAAGTTGATTCTTTACACAAGCCCCAGAGATCTTTTTGATTGGTCCTAGCCAGAGAAAGCACCGGTGAGCACCTTTAGAAGTTTACAGGTTTTCGGCTGAAACTGTTGTGAGTTGCAATTTGGTGACTCACTCAGCTCCTCCGTACATTCCATTTATCCAAATAGGACTATTCTAGTTGAAATTCACTTTAGCAAAGTAAGTTGGAATTGGAGGAGATGCTTTTGAAATAAATTTATAGAGGAGTTGACTCACCAACTTCCCACTGATTCAGTAGGCCTTCTTTAGTGTAACATATTGTGCCAAGTTACAGAATTTCGGCCTAGAAGTCTGACGAATTAGATATATCCTGCTATATGCTTTTTTTAAAATGATGTACCCTCCATGTCTTGTTAAGAAATCTATATTTTAAGTTAAAATAATCTAATGTCCTCTAGCTTTGGGGTATGTTCTGAACTAATGTATTTCACTCCTCGCACCATTGCCTTGGGTTTATCAGCCCAGCTCTTTAACTGAGCAACTGTGTGTCGTTAACCCCTTAGGGCAGTTTGAAGGAGCAGCAACAGAGCTGGCAGAAGGAAATCAACCCTCCTCCTGGCAGCCACCAGAATACTCAAAGAATCCGACTGTTCTGCAATTGTCAGTCAGGGATGGCCACTACTAATCTGACAGGATATTCTGAGGCAACTTCAGGTAACCTACCCTGGGATCCCACAGCAATGCCAGGTTACAGAGAGAGGGAAAGAGTGTTTTTAAGATCAAAGGAACGGCAGACGTTTTGATTCCTCCATCCTGCAGAGGATGGGGCAATAATGTTTGAACTGCAGAGGTGGAAGGCACCTTTATGGATCATCAAGTCCAGACCTTCTCAAGGAGGCCCTGTGGGGAATAGAAGCCCCAACTTCTAGTCCTGCAGCCAGAGGGACTAAAGCCAATGGATCAGAGCCACTAAGCAAAAAAGGAGGTACTTGGTTGTACTTTTTACAAACATCCCCTTTCACGTGACATATGCTAGTTCATCTCGAAAACCATTCCTATTGACCAGCTGGCTGTGTACATTAAAAGGAACGAACAAATCAATGTCCAGACCTGTGGACACCATTGTCTGATGCCCATTTTACACACCTGTAAAAAGTACAACCAAGTACCTCCTCCTCCTCCTCCTCTGCTTAGTGGCTCTGATCTATTGGCTTTAGTGCCATACCAAAACTCAGAACACTACATTTTAAAAGTATCTGCATTTCTCATTATGGGCAGCCAGTTCCTCCTCTTGTAAAGAGAATGCGTTCTGATTCCAACTAAGGGCTAATAATATTTCACATTGGAAATAATTACTAAAACATTAAAGACAAACGCAAAGATTGCTTCTCTTGTCTCCCATGACCGATAAAACATAAACCAAATTCCTTTCACAATGCCTTAAAATGTCATTTATAAGTAATTTTTAAAAGCAACTGTTATTTGTTGCACTTGAAAGCAGTCTTACAATTGCTAGTTATAATACTTGCTACAAGAAGTAACTGGTTATGTATAACCGTGTTACTTGTAACTAGTTCCTTCTAAGGTCTGCTTCACATCATCTTTTAAGTAACATTTGAAGAACTCCTCACCACATGCCCTTTTAAAGTACCCTGAATCTACCGCTAACAGTACGCACTAACGAAAAGTAATGGGCCATGTGTAACTATGCTATTTGTAACTAATTACTTCTACTCTGTGTCCTACAGCCATCTTATGTGGAAAAATATGCTTTAAGGCACCAGAATTTTCCACTACTATTCCCTGCACTGTTGTCTGCATAGTAAATTCTCTCGGCCTCTCTAGGCTCTCAGTACAAAACAGGGCCATCGTTCATCATGTTACAGTAGTGGCAGCCGGCAAAACCCCACTGAGAAGGCTTCTCCCGCCAAGACCGGAAAGCAGCGACTCAAGGGGAGGCAAGCTGACGTGCCTTATTGATTAGCCCGATCAATGGTAATATGAGGCCGTGCTATAGCAGTGTGAGGCATCTCGTTCCAGAATGCCTAATGCAAACGTGAATGCCGGAAGGAGGCTTAACACAAGAAGACTTGCCCCAACACACTACCAAGCAGCACCTGCTTTCGCTTGTTTTAGGGTTTCTAAACAAATCATGCGGCCACCTGACAGACGAAACAGGCTGAAGCCTGAGGTTCGGCAGAGAGTCACGGTTTTTCTCCTGAGGCCTGGCCCTCCAAATCCTCCTGCTGTGTCTGCATAGAGGCTGAGCAGGTAGTTGGGTTAGTATCAGAGGGGTTTATGGGGGGGTTAAAGCCCAGCTTAATGTTGAACTGTACTTCTTCCATGCACAATCGGAGGTGTCTTGTTGTTCTAATTCTTCATTTTCTTTGAGGGCTGCTTTCCTTTGATAGCCTCTGACTTAATAGTGCCTCCTCTGTGCCACTTATTTCCTGACTGTGGTATTAGAAAGTCTTTTTGCATCAATCGGCGCCTATTCATGCCCAGACAGTTCCTGCTGTACTCTGTAGCCACTTCAAGGAAGACCTGCCAGACTGGAAAGACAGTAGAATGCTCCCTACCCATGAGATGAGCATCAACAGATTCACTTATGTGCTGGATGAAAATACTAAACAAACCCCCCTAGAAATACCTGATTTTCAGGGTGTATTTGCAGGAACTGGCCACTAGAGGAAGGTAGAGGTCATGCAATGCATCACATTTGATATACAGTGGTACCTTGTATAAAGGAATTAATTCGTTCCAAATGAAATTATGTTATACAAATTTTCCTTTATACAAATTGCAATTTCCCATAGGAATGCATTGAAAATGGAGTAATCCGTTCCAATGCAGAGAAAAATGACACAAACTACAGTACATGTATAATTTTGGGGAACTGAATTGCAAAAATGCAAACAGGCACCCACCCACCCACACTGATTTCGGGCGGAATGCAGCAGCACAAGGGTTAATTCCTTAGGTCTAGAGAGAGGAGGAGGAGGAGGAGGATGTAAGAAAAGCATCCAAATGTTGTGGCTCATACCACTGCACAAGCAGCACAAGGAGGTGTTGCACAGCAGCCAGGAACCAGGTCGAGCCTAGGAACCATCCTCTATCGTCTCCTCCTTCCCTACACACACACACACACACACACACACACACACACACAAACACACAGAGAGAGAGAGAGAGAGAGAGCCTGGCCCCTCCTTCCCTACACACACACACACACACACACACACACACACAGAGCGCCTGACCCTTCCTTCCCTACACACACACACACATACACACGCACGCACGCACACACACACACACACACACACACACACACACAGCGCCTGGCCCCTCCTCCCTCTCCACACACAGAGCGCCTGGCCTGAGTGTGGCGCCGGGGCTCTGGAGGCCAGCAAGGAAGAGGAACGCACGACTTGAAGCCTGGGAGTGGAGGCTCCAACTCATGAATGAGGGGCGGGGAGAGAGACAAACGGCAGAGGCATTTTTGCTGCTGCTGCTCAGACGGAAAGCGAAACCACCTGCAGGACTGAGCAACGGCAGCAGCAGCCAGAGAGAGGCACGGGCTCTGCAAATGGGCTAACTGCGGTGCCCGCCCGGGGCGCATTCCACCACCTCCTCCGGGCGCACGGGTGGTGTGGGAGGGGATGAGGTGCAGTTGTGGGGAGGGGGAAGAGAAAGAGAGACGGAAAGGGGGAAGGAAAAGAGAAGAGCAGACATTCCTGAGGAAGCTTTGCTGTGGGTTCCTAGCCAAGACGAGCAGAGCCCTCCTCCTCCTCCTCCCCCGCCAAAGCCACCGCTGTCACGGGCTGACCTAGCCCTTCTCCTCCTCCTCCATTGCCAGGTTGTATCTTCAAAAAAGAGCCCCAGAGACTGCCTGCACCCATGTTGGACAGGGAGGGGGGAGGGGGAGGGGTGATGGAAATTTTTCCGTTGTACAAATTTTCCGTTATACGAGCTGTACGTTATACGAGGGTCCACTGTACAGTACTGTACCTGCATCTTTCAGCATCTGTTTGGGGGTGGGTGGGTGGAAGGGGTTTGGTTCCTTAGAAATGATGTACTGTGGACATCAGTGGCCATTGTAGTGTGCTATACTACTGTAGTGTAGCATTCTCACTGGTCTCCAGCCCACTTGTTTCCTGACTTGTTGGACTAGCGAGCAGACATAGTGTTTCTAACACAGCCCTGAAGACTGAGAATGATGGGTTTGTGGTCAAATAAACACAGAAGTTGATAGTGAAGCCCGCAGCAGCATTAAAAAGATCTTAGGGTGAAAAGGTCAATAGGGCATTCAGGATCCAAGGCTGCATTTTAAAGTTCCAAAACCAGTTCAATTTCCCCTGATCCTTTCAAGTAGGGATTGAAATATGGTGGCCTTTTCAAGAAGAATACAGCTCTTCTGTACCTCTAGTTAGTGTCCTGGACTGAATCCAGGACAGGGAGCTTGTTACTGGAAAGATGCAAACCACACTGTAGGGTAAACGTATATTATTGAGACGATGTGTAGATTTATGACATTATTTGTTGCTTGAAGACGAATATGAGATTGGCACCTCTCCCTCTCTCTATACTTTCTCTTTGGCCTCTAAATTCTGAAAGAGGCAGCCTGAGGCTGAATTTGGGGCTTTGTCAAAGCAAAATAAGGGTCTCCATTCAGGGTGTAAACAGACTGTTCTTGTCTCAAAAGTAAGACTGCTGTCTGGACGAATCTCTGTGGTGAACCATGGCCTGATAATCTCCTCTTCCCTTCCAAGATAACACAAATCATCTTGCTTATAGGGAAACAGGCAGAAAAGCACACCTCAAGAAGCATCTTATTTTGATTTTATTAACTAAATTCACTTTGCCAAAGCTCTTACATTCATCTTGCCGCCCTGTTTAAGGTGGTAAACGCCAGTAATGTGTTGGAACGGAATTGACATGGGGAGAAAATGAACTTTTGCCTCAGAGAGAGACAGGATAAAGTCTGATAAGCCCAAGGGTACTCGTTTCAATGTGACTGCCTTCTAGTCATCTCACCAAGGCCCAGATAATCTTCCAGTATCTCTCACTTGAACCTGTCAGTTATGGGTCCTAGCTAAAGGAGCATTCCACTTCTCTCCCCCACAATGCTTCCTCACATAACAGGAAAGAAGGAGGGTTGCAAGTGATTAGAAAAAATGCCCCGTTGCATCACAGAAGCGGTGAGGATTCCCGGCAACTTGTAAAGATACACAAGGAACACATTCCAACAGAGGATGCCTTCATTGTAACTCATCCCGCCCCCCAATCCACCATTAGGATTCCTCTAACCCAGTGGTTCTCAACCTGTGAGTCCCCAGATGTTCCTGGACTGCAACTCCCAGAAATCCCTTCCAGCACAGCGAGTGGTGGAGGCTTCTGGGAGTTGCAGTCCAGGAACATCTGGAGACCCACAGGTTGAGAACCACTGCACTAACCATTCAAAGCAGTGTTGCAGGAACAGCATGGAAGTGAGGAAGGGGTTTCTACTTCCTGGTGGATCGAAGGCCCCCAGTCCCAGTCCAAGTTCCTGTGTGTGTGGGGGGGGGAATCATTATGTGTACAAAGAATTGTAAGAATTAACAGTTAGCTGTAATGTCTAGAGCAGTGGTTTCCAACCATAGTTACCCCAGATGTTCTTGGATTGCAACCCCCCGAAACCCAAGACAGCGGAAATGATGGTGAAGGTTTCTGAGCAGACAAAGAACTCTCGGGAATCACTGGTCTAGCGCGTCCCACAGAACTTGTGGGACACTGGGTAGATCCTGAACCATAGTCAAGAAGGTCACTGTTGGGACAACAGAGAACCTCTCGTTGTTCTGAGAATCAGCTTGTTATACATCTGCTTCTACACACAACGCCCAAATCTGGCCAGCCACTGGTACTGGCCATACCTTGTATTCATGAGGACTACCTGAGAGTTCTCTAGCCTAGAATCAACTGCAAGGGAGGCTGCCTGAGTGGATGCCCAGACCAAGGAAAGGGCCTCCTGACTCAATCTGGACAGTGGTGGCTTCCGCTCTGCAGAGGTTTCCATGCAGATGCACTTGGAGACACTGGTTGTGAATCACACAATTATGTTTTGCAAAGAGGAGAGGTTCCCTGATTTTATGCCTTGGTATATGGTAGTAACTCAGGAGCGACTACTAAACGTACTGTATTGCCATGATGTGCTGAGAGACTCAGCACGTCATGTTAATTTTTTATTGACATTTTGAGGTTTAACTGTTTTAATTCTTTTGATCGTAAGCCGCCCAGAGACCTTTGGGTAGTGGGCAGCATATAAGCTGTAAAAATAAAATAAAATAAAATAAAATAAAATAAAATAAAATAAATAAACACCAGACCTACAGAGCTCATGGGCTTATCTTAGGCCAGTCTTACTCTCAGATGCTCTCAGATGGTTGCGATGTTAAGCTGGAAGGGAAGGATCTTGTCATTCCAGAAGAGTGTCTGCAGAAATAATTGGAAGAGCAGGGAGTCTATGTTGACCCATGTACCGCTAAAGAAATGCCAAATTTAGGATTCGTGGAGGGCAACCTTGCCCTGTAGATACCCCTGTCGTCATCTTTAGATCCTCAGAGAAAAGACAGAATAAGAATACATACTTTTGAAGAAAAGGCCTTTTCACTGTCCCAAGTTTTTGGGAAAGCAGATCACATCCACCTGCCAGCTCAGTCTTGTGTGTGTTGTGCACAGCCACAATAACGAGGAGAAAGCACTTTTGGATTTCAAGGTCTAACGTTGCTTTGGTCACAGCATTATCTGTGTAGTTATATATCCGTGCCCCTGAAACGCTTTTTCAGCTTCTATATTTGACAATATACAGGTTGCTGTGCAAACACCCACCGTCTCTTTGTTCTCTTCTACAATGGGGATTTAACTCAGAACCCATGCACACATTTGTTTAGGAGGGTCCAGCTGCCCATAGGATCAGATTTGTTTCAGGTATATGCACGCATGCAATTACTGCAAAGTTACATACACCTCTTCTTCTTCCCTTCTGCTTTCAAATTGTTTTGCCTGGCTTGGGAAATTGTTTGGCTTTTGTTTTGGCATCCCGGTTTGTTTCAGAGGGGTCCGCCATGTCTGTTCCTTTGTCCTGGTTCCTTTGGGACCAAGTACAGTTAGAAATCACCTAGGTTCAGCTATAGGAATAAATTCCCTAACACGCAGAGAAGGAGAAAGGCTGGAAACCACCACCACCATTTCTTGCTGTGACTTGAAAAGCTAGGCAAATCAATCAGAAAGTGACTAGAAGTTGCTAAATGGGAACACCCCCCTACCCCAGCATGGCTGCCTTTTATCCCATATATGTCATGGCTAGATCTGTCTTGGGAGAGTTTGTTTCTTTTGTTTTTCACCTTTCCTTTCCTTTCCTTCCCTGAAGGGACTCTTCCCCATTGTACATAAAAGGGCAGGACTTCTTCAAATCCTTTCCAGGTGGTGGAGGCATCATCATGGGTAATAGGGAGGAAAAGAGGCAGAGAAGTGGAAGAAAAGGCCCTATTAGTAGAGAAACTCAACTGAGGGTGCGGCTACAGAGCCTACATATATCACCAGTTAAATCTGCGTTTCTGAAGTACAGTAAGTTTAAAGTCACCTGCTTTTTTGTCACTGTATACATGCTCTTGGGACAGCATTTTAATCAGGCTGCAAGCTGCACTCTATATTGGTCAAGGGGGCTGCATCAGCTTTAAAAATCATTGCATTTTAAAGTAAATTTGCACCTTCTGTCCTCCCCTCCAACTTCCCATGTTTCCAGCTCTCTCCTCATGCCAAAAAAGCCATTTTCTTCTGCTCTTGTGTGTTGGTAAATAATTGTTTGCCACTCTTATAAATTGGTTTTGTTTGGTAATCTTATGTATTTTAATATTTGTACCCTGCAGCCTGAAACATATGATCCTGGCATCCAATACTTGACAAGCCCTATAGACACAGTTTACTCCAACTCAGGTGGGGAAACATGCCAAAATGTTTTTTTTAAAAAAAAAACACACACAGAGATCAGAATTGGTTCAAAATAAACCACCCCCTCATGGGTGTTTGGAAAAAAAAATCTTGCTTTCAATCCCTAAAACTGCGTACATTGTGTAGGCGGATATTTTAAAATCGATTTTGAGCCTGCTAAGCCCGATGCAAAACCAGGAATATTACGATGTTTCGCCAAGCCCTCTGATTACAATGAAGGAAAAAAATTAAAATGGATACGGATGCTTGGAGTGAGTCATTTCAGATCTTTGGGAGGTGGGTGGGGGGAGAGTCACAGCTCTAGCCTGCATCAATCCGAGCAACACGTCTCATTTGGATGAGCCCTCAGAAGGATTGCCAAGAATTTGCCAGCCCTCAAGGAAGCGTGTGTGCAAATCAAGCTGGAATTTAGATACAGTATGGATGAGGTAGAAGATCTGCTCCAGTGTATGTTCATGAGATGTGTGAATAGACCAGCAGGAGCATGCAAGGGCACTCTGGTTCTGCAACTACCATATATTCCCTAGCCGACACGATCCATTGGCTTGGTCCAAAAAGGGCAGCCTTCTGCAGACGTGGGGCTTTGAACAGAGAGAAGGACGCTCCGGCAAATGGAAGAGAATTGTGTGGCAACAGAGAGTCTGGCTGTCATTTCGCCCATCAGAGTGTTGCTCTCTTGTCACTCAGCCAACTGGTCTCAGACAGCATGCAGATGCCTGGGCGCACAAGGGGCATTAAACAGAGTGGAATCGGGGCTAATGTGCAACTCTCGTCAAATTAGTACTCGCATCACCCCAGGAACATGGCTATTCCACTGATTAGCTGTTTGATGAACTAATATCGGTGACAACCCTTGGACATTTCCCTTCTTAGTAATTAGGGCTTACACCCTTGAAGATGGAACATTGAAGGTTACTTCACGTCCTTCCTCGTTCTGAGATGAAGTTCATTGCATGATAACGTTGTTCGTGGTCACGTGGTCTTATACTGGTGCTGTCCCTCTTTCCTTGTACCCATGGGCGTGATTGATGATACCGGGATGACTGTTACTGCATGTCCTTCTTTCATGATAAGATCTGAAATTCTCTGCCTTCGTTCTCCTTTTTTTTTTGTCCGACCTTCTGTTTTTCGATGTTTTGAATCTCCTCAGCCTTGCCTTCAATGCGTTGCGGGGCAAAGTTCGAGGCATTTGTCTTTTAATCTTTATGCACTGCATTGCTAACTCCATAGGGAATTTAGTGGCGAATGGCACTTCACACTCCTGCCATAGATGGATACTGCAAAATTGGCACTCGTTCCGCGATTAGCATGACCTCGGAACGAGAACTGAGACAAGCAGATTCCCGAGGCCAGGGAGGGGTATGGCTCGTCATGCTTAAATTGCAGTTCAGGGGGCGTGGTTGGGACGAACTCCCGTCATCACGCAATGGACGTGCGGTAAGATTTCTTTGTACCGGTTCCAAGCGGGATGTCGAACAGCGATGAGAGGGACGTGAGGTAATGGCCATTGTTTCGGGTTATCAAGGCAAGACTTTAAAATGTTTAGTAAGAGCAGGTCAAAAGAAAGCAAAATAAAATTATTTTATTGCAATGGGGCTTTAAAACTATGCCGCAGGAGAGGTAGGGGGAGGGATGATGATGATGACGATGACGACGACGACGACGACGACTACTACTACTACTACTACTACTACTAATAATAATAAATAAATAAATAAATAAATAAATAAATAAATAAATAATTTGGTGACAGAAGGAAGAATTGACGTTTCTAAATTTAGTGATTTAGATATCTGTCTGCAGAGCCAGAGGTTGGGAGCTTGATCCCCCACTGTTTCGCCTTGATGGGGGCTGGACTCAGTCTTTGGCAACGTCAATCCATTGGTCAAAGAGGGTAAATGTATTATGTTGCTCAGGTTTCTAATCATACTAACACATGATGCCTTAAAACAGTGGTTCCCAGATGTTCTTCAACTGAGACTCCCAGAAGCCTTCACCATTAGCTGTGCTGGCTAGGACGTCTGGGAGCTGTAGTCCAGAAACATCTAGGGATCCAAAGTTGGATAAGCACAGAATGTCAGGCTTGGCTTTGCACTTCTCTGCAAGAGGAGCCCCTGGCATCTGCCCATGGCTGGCTAATTCCGGTGCTGTCTCGGAAAGACAATGTCCACAAAGGAATTCCTGCTGTTAGCTAGCTTGTGTAGCAGTGAGTGGACCTTCAGGGAGAGAAGGAGCATCAGGGGAATGGAGCCAGGAATGGCAAGGAGGTCCATGTGGGGTGGATTCAGCTCAGAAGCCAAAGGGTCTTCCACCCTTGCTGGCTATATCCCTGTGTAGCATAGCATCCACCTCTGTCCCTTCGTGGATGTGGGTCATCCCGCCACCAACACAACTCCAGGTATTCCTTGGGTAAACAACAAAGCCTTGGGGCACCTTAAGGACTAATAGGTTTTAGTGTGCACAAGCTTTTGTGGATTTTAGCCCTCTTCTTCAGAGGCACAGAGTGGGTTAAAAATCTACACACAAAGACAAGTATGCCAAGTAAACCAGTCCTTAAGATGCTCCAGGACTCTAGGCTAGGTGGATTTGTTGCAACAGTCTCATCCAAGGCCATCTTGGCTCTCCCCCTCTTCCCCTCTTCCCTTCCTCCCTCTGATCCTCTTTGTCTAACCCAGTGGTTCTCAACCTGTGGGTCCCCCAGATGTTCCTGGCCTGCAACTCCCAGAAATCCCTTCCAGCACAACAAGTGGTAGAGGCTTCTGAGAGTTGCAGTCCAGGATCATCTGGGGACCCACAAGTTGAGAACCACTGGTCTAACCCAACAGGCATTCACTGCTGCACAAGGTAGGTATGCTCAGCATGTACACTCAAAACACAACTACTCACAAAATCCCACATGTCAAAACTTTCCCTCTGATATTTACCAGTTTTACACAAAAATAAGACCCTGTCTTCATTGTTTTCTTTTAATTATCTGTTCCCCCCACTTACATTTTTGCCTGTTCTGCACAGGAAACTGAGAGAGAGAGAGAGAGAGAGAGAGAGAGAGAGCATGCACAAAGCTTCCGAGAAACCCTGGAAATTTCTTGGCACTGGGTATGGGTAATGCAATCTTGTACAGTAAAATCTCTCTGCAAGAAGAAAAGAGGGATTTTTTTCTCCTGGAGGGAACAAGGAAAAGTTGCTAGTTTTACATTCTTAAATTTTTGTGCATAGTGATGATGGTCAGTGTATTACCTGGTGTCCAACCTTATGTTGCTGAGTTTTGAATTTCTGGTTACATTCACTTTCTTGCCATACAGCAGAAGCACAGACATCCATAGAGGAGAGCTCTAAGCTTTCTTTACTGTATTCAGACTTAGCAACCATCTGAAATGGTCAACAGCGAACAAACGCCAACTGAGCAAAGACAGGGATAGAGATGCTCAGCAGAGGCAAGGCTCTCTTTGAATTCAAGGGCAGGAAGAAACAAGTGGTTAGTGTGAGATAAACAATCACCCCAGCCCTAAACTCTTAACATGTCATTCATATTTAGCTAGATGGGTCTTAGACAGAAGATGCATACATAGCTCACCTCTGGGAACATATCTGAATATCCTCCAGCTCAGTGGTTCTCAATCTGTGGGTCCCCAGATGTTCCTGGATTGCAACTCCCAAAAGCCTCCACCACTCACTGTGCTGGAAGGGATTTCTGGGAGTTGCAGTCCAGGAACATCTGGGGACCCACAGGTTGAGAACCACTGCAGCTGGTACTCCACGTGCCTAGCCTTAAAGAATCCTGTGCTACAGGGAGGCAGCAAAGTAGAAAGATGTGGAGGCACAGCTGGTCCTTTAACATTAAAAGAGCTGTCCTTGCTCACAAGATTGCAGCCAAAGGGGAAAAATGACCAAAGAAACAAGGAAATGTGGACACTCATTCTTACAACTGAACACCACCTCCAACTATGGTCAGTTCTTATTATGACCAGCTGGAAATGAAACCAGTGCTGAGGGGAGGAGCAGGGCAAAGCTAGGCTTTTGGCACAGTTAAAGGGGTGGCCTTGCTTCTCATTGCATTCTCATTCTCTTCTTGCTCTTTTGCCCCCCCCCCCATGGCTCATGCTCATTGACCATTGAGGGAGGAAAGGAGGGGTGGAGTGGTTATTTCAGGCCAGCTGACAAGATGGACGTCCTCAACCTTATCTTCCTTTGGCCCTATGGAATGCCAGCAATGCCTTTTCGGCCTGCTTTTCCCCACAGGAGAATACTCTAGCCAGCCAGCTGCTAGCCAGGGGCTTAGGGTAGGGTGAACAACATGTGTGTTCCCCCCCACCCCACCCCAGACAAGTGACTTCCCTTCTGATAATAGGACCCTTCTTCTGATGTCTTTTGCCAGGTATTCTCTGAGGGCCACCCCCAGGTCTCTTCACATTGGCTATGGCCAGGCATGTCCAAACTTCGGCGCTCCTGATGTTTTGGACCACAACTCCCAGAATTCTAAACTTAGATTGCCAGTGGCAAAGGGCTATGGGAGTTGTGGTCCAAAACATCTGGAGGGACGAAGTTTGGACATGCCTGGCCACTATGCAGCTAGGTCTGAAGCCACATCTGGAGGGCTCCATTTCACCCAGCCCAGCTTAGAGTAAGCCTCCCCCCCCCCACTCCACAGGTGCTTTTTTCTACAGCTCTGCAAGGAGGATCCTTTGGCTTCTGAATAAGGACTTCCCTTCCTCTCTCTCTCTCTCTCTTTCACACACACACACACACACACACACACACACACACACACACACACACACACACACTCAGCAAACCTTGGCAGCAGCAATCCGTGAGCTCAAAAAAAAAAAAGAAAAGAAAAGAAAAAAAGAAAACAACCCTGGCCCAGAGGGAGGTTAAAACAAGACATTTCTCCCATTGAAAGGCTTAGAAAAATGCCAGGGCTCCAACCGCAAGAGCACACCAGGGACAAGGTGGCTTTTTTGAAAGAAGTTAGTAGGTCATCAAGTGCCTAGAAAGTGTTGACTCAGCTGTTTGCTTTGTTATTTGCTCTATTATTAAACCAGCCTGATCCCGCCTCTTCAGCTCTTCCGTGCTCATTAATTTATTTTAAGACATAGTCTGTTGGTTGTCTGCTCCTGATATATTTGCAGAGAATGGAAAGAAAAATATTTGCAACCTTGCATACTTTATATATTATTTACAAAGTTCTAGGGTGATTGCACACACAAAAAGGGAGTCTCCACACCTGTACTTGTGTAACATTTGCCTGCGTAATATATATTATATTAGGATCAACATTAGAATCAGATTCTGAACTGGGATTTCTATCTCTAGGTGTTTTTTTTTAAAATGGTATTGATCTTCTGCCGTCTAAGGCAGTCTCAGACCCAGAGGTTTTGCTGATGAATCTTTTCCTGATTGGAAGTTAACAACAACTTGCAGAATTGCAGAGCGGGAAGGGAACTTATGGATCACTGAGTCTAGCTCTTGACAAGGAGGTGCAGCAGGGAATCGAAACAATTAATGTGTCAAATATCACCTGTGTACTTCCTGTTTATAGAGTGAAATGACTTGCTCAGTTGAATCCAATGTCCTTCCAACTTAAAATGGACCCACCAAAATGAGTGAGACTTGTCAATTATAACTAACGTTTTTAAGTCCTCCTCAGAGGAGTAGCTGGGTTTTCAGCGCCTGGGGACAAAGTCAATTTTCGCCCCCCCGGGGACCTTTCCAAGATGGCCGACTTTACCCTTTTTTTGGGGGGGGTGTTGATGTGCAATACGTGGAACTGTTTCTACCAATATACTGCATATATTGATCATACTCCTTGGTCTTGAAAAAAACAACTGCTTTTTAAAGCAGTGTCATTTCAAAAGCAGTTAAATATATAATTCCATAGTTGACTATATTCCCCACATTTCCTCCATGGCTCTCCTCTGACACATTTTATCCTCACATTAACCCTGTAAAGTAGGTTTTAGAACATGAAAGAGATATCTGTCTGGCCTAAGCTCATCCACTGGGTTCCATGGCTCAGAGCAACATTGGAGCTGAATACCCCAACTCCAACTCCAAATCGTTTTCTATTAAGCCATGGTACTGCTTAACAAAATTGTGCACCTATTCTCTAGGACTACTAGAGCAGAAACAATTTTCTACCACCGAGACCCTTCCATGCAAGTGTGGGTGGGTCCATGTCTATGCACACATCCCATCAAGTCTGTTCTGACTTATGAGGGCTCTTTTCAGGGTTTTCGATGCAGAGTCTATTCAGAAGTGGTTTACCCTCCCTTTCTTCTGGGAGAAGTGTGGCACTGTGCTGCTGCCCCTCCTGACCACCCCACGCTATGCTAGTGGTCATCCGGATTTCAACTTGAGGGTCAAATCTCAGAGCCTCTGTCTATATCCTGAGAATTCATGGGGCACAGGCAAGGTCCTTAAGGACTAGAGGCAAGCACATATGTTCAAGAAAGAGGAGACGGGCCACTACCAACTAGTCAGCTTGACATCAATATCCAGAAAGGTACTAGAATAGAACTCTGAACGGCAGTCCGCAACCATTTAGGAAACTGTTGTGTATTGATTCAGTTCACGCTGAGTGGAATCATATCATTATTATGGTTGTATGAATCACACTATGGTAGAGTAACTGCCTTCCTGTCTAGAAGGAACAGTTATTATTGGTTCATTTAAGTTGTGACATTTGGATCTAGAGATGGGCACGAATCAAAAAAATGGTGTTTCGTTTGTCGTTTGTCGTTTAGAGGGTCCGTTTCGGTTCGTTTATGTTTTTTGTGAATTTTTGCAAAAAAATTCATTTTCGTTCGTTTTGTTACCGTTTCATTACCATTTATTTCAATTTTTGATAATTTTTTAGCATTTAAAGCAGTTCACTGTATTGCCGGTGTTTCTGTTTGTTTCATTTTATTTTAGAGACAAAATTCGTTTGTCGTTTCGTTATGTAACAAAATGAAAAAACGAAAACAAAAATGAAAAATTGTTTGTTTCGTGCCCATCTCTATTTGGATCCTTAGTTTTATTGGTTCCTGCCAAAAGGCAGCTTTGTGATTGGTGAAAATTGTTCCCTCCAAAATGTATCCTTCCCTAGCCGGTTCTCTGTCCCTATAAATGTAGCTTCCCTCTCTTCAGTCTCTAGTTCTGTTCTGCTTTGAATAAAAATGTTACTTGAAGAACTTGCCTCCTGCCTGCTTGTCTAAGATGGTTACTTCACATCCGTCCTCGTTCCGAGATTACGTTTGTTTCATGATACCATTGTTTGTGGTCACATGGTCTTGTCCCGGTTCTGTCCCTGTTTCCGTTTATCCATGGTCGTGATTGATGGTATCGTGATGGCTGTTACTTCATGTCCTTGTTTCGTGACAACATCTGTACTTCCCTGCCTTCATTTACCCCCCCCCCTTTTTGGTTTGACCTTCTGTTTTTCGATATTTCGATTCTCCGTAACTTTGCCTTTCATGCGTTAAGCAGCAACATTCGAGGTTTTATGCCTTCTTCCCTCTCTGCGATGCATTGTTTACGCCATTGGGATTGTACTGGAGAATGCAACTTCGCACTTCTGCCACTAGATGGAGAATGTGCATGTTGTGTGACGAGTCTTACTTCACGGGCACTTGTCTCGAAACAGGAACTGAGACAAGAGAATTCCCAAGGTCAGGGAGAGGTATGGCTCATCACGTTTAAATCCCAGTTCAGGGGGCATGGTCAGGACGAACTCCCGTCGTCACTCAATGGACGTGCAGTAACATTTTTTCATGCCGGTCCCAAGCAGGACCGCAAACAGCGATGAGAGGGATGTGAAGTAACTGTTTAAGACAGGCACGTCCAAACTTAGGCCCTCCAGATGTTTTGGACCACAACTCCCAGAATTCCAAGCCTGTATTTCCAATGGCAAAGGACTATGGGAGTTGTGGCCCAAAACATCTGGAGGGCCAAAGTTTGGACATGCCTGGTCTAAGAGCTGAAATCACCAGGTTAAAATCCCACGCTATAACAGAAACAACGCTGATTTCTTAGATCTAGCATGGGTTTCTCAAAAACAAATTCTAACTCTAGGTAGAATTAATGTTGAATACAAGCCATAATGAGCTCCATACAATTGTTAGTAACAACAGATCTACTGAACAACTGGCCCTTATTATGCCAACACATGTAAATCCCATATATTCTATGAATCTCCTGCATGAGAGGGAGCCAGTCATGAGATGCAATGTTCCCTAGCAGCCCCGTGTCAGAGATCAAGCGTAGTTCCACATTCCAACTTCTGTGAAAACTGAAGCCATTTGGGTCCTCTTTCCATCTGCATGTACTTCACTTCTGTCGCGGAACATCATTCTAAGGCCCTTTGTTACATTTTAGGATGGAAATTAGTTTGCCTCTCCTATCTATTTTTCCTTCCTCTTTCTGTACCAACCTATTGTTAAAATTGAAAAAAAATCAGCTAATAACAGAAAGCCTTCTAAAACACTTTTTAAAAGGTTCAGAAAAAAACAGGAAGCAGGATGGAAGAATAGAAAGAGGGAAAATACAAATTAAGAATATCTTTTAAGACTTCAAACAAGGCACGGGGGTGTTTGAAGGCATTCAGACAGGTCTGCTGGAACTGAAACACTATTTCTCAATCTCTGAAGTTCACAAAAGGGAAGGACGTGCTAGAACTCAGTTAAATGAAATGATTTCCTCTGAAGCCATGGAAAACTGTTTCACCACTGAGTGTATCCTCCTGTATATATTTACTTCTGAGTCCCACTTATTTCACTTGGGGCTTCTTTCCCTACAGACAGGTACAGGATCACATTGGGACTTAACTGTCAAGTAAGCAGCCACAGAACAATTGCAATGTGAGTTAAATCCCAAAATGAGCTCAGTCTAGTAAGAGAAGTTAAAAATAATCCCCCCAAAGGTGGGGTGTGTCTTCCACCACCCCATGCCAGAAGCAAGAGGAAGAACAAGGGAATGGATAGAGAACTCCACAAAATGGATAGAGAACTCCTAATGGGTGACAAAGAGAAGGCAGAACTACTGAACACCTATATTGCCTTCATCTCCCAAAAAGAGACAGGAATCAGTCCACAGCTAAGTGCATGTGAAATCAAGGGGGAAGTGATGGGGTTGCTCCTCAGAACAGTCAATGGGATTGTATGGGAACAATGAACTGCTGGAGAAGAATCCAGGTATCCAGGGACAAAGGAACTGCATCCAAGGGTACTAAAAGAACTTGAGGGTCTATGAAGATTCTCAGTCATCCAGGTGAGTTTATCTGGAAGTTGAGCGATGGCAACTGAGCTTCTTTTCTTGAGAGACTGAAACATTTCGCTGCTTATCCAAACAGCTTGTCAGTCAGAGGAAAGCTAGTTTTGAGTCCTCTATTTTATAGTTATTTTGACCTCATGTCACCCTGGCTTGAGATAGGCTCATAAGAAGAACAATGGCTTGAAAAGGCTCATTAGGTGGCTCAATAGGCCATTAGGTGGACAATGGCCTAAGGTGCTGAAATCCATAATGTAAAGTAAACTTGAGGGTGTAATCTCAGAGCCTCTGTCTATAACTTTTGAGAATTGGTGGGGCACAGGCAAGGTCCCTAAGGACTAGAGGCAAGCACATATGTTCGAGAAAGAGGAGACGGGTCACTACCAACTACTGTTTTATTTATTTATTTATTTATTTATTTATTTATTTATTTATATACCACCCATCTTCCCAAAATAACTCCAGGTGGTTAACAATGAGGGCAAGACAAACCCAGTGAAAAACAATGCAACAATCGACACAAAGAAAGGAAATAAAAGTAGAAAATAGGGAATATAAAATATAAAAGCAAATAGACATAGTCCACTTGACATCAATATCGAGAAAGCTACTAGAATAGAACTCTGAACAGTCAGTCTGCAACCATTTAGGAAACAATGCCAATTTCTTAGGCCTAGCATGGGTTTCTCAAGAACAAATCATGTCAGACAACATCCCACCCCACCCAAACACTACAAGCTCGGTAGATGAGGGGCATGCCATAAATTCAATGTGTCTCTTTATTTCAATGAAACTTTCAACGTTATATTCTTGGGGCCAAGCAGGTCAAATGTGAACTTGAAGATCATGCTCTTTTTAAACAGATTCATTGCTGGTTGACAGGCCATATAGGAAAAGAATGCTCCCCCCCCAACAACGGTTCCTTGTCATCTTGGAGAGAAGGGACCCCTAGGCTTCCATTTTAGGCCCTGTGCTCTTCCGTGTTTTTATAAATGACTTGAATGAGGGGTGTGGATGGGATGTGCATCAGATTGGCAGATGCCATCAAACTTGGAGGAGTATTCTTAGAAGACAGAATCAGAATTCAGGAAAATGTTGATAGATTGGAGACACATACAACATGAAACAAAATGCATTTTTAACAAGGAAAAAAATGTGAATTTCGGCATCGAGGTGTAAAAAGTGATATGCACCAATATAGGATGGGAGACATGTCACTCAACAGTAGTAGAGTAACAGTGGTAAAAAAGCTTCAACAGTGTGATACAGAAGTAATGTTTTTTAAAGCCAATGCTGTACTAGGTTGCATCAGCAGAAACTTAGTATCCAAACCAGAGAAAATGTCAGCACCACTCGACTCTACTTTGGTCTGGCCTCACATGGAATGTCATGTCCAGACCTGAGCCAAGAAGCTGGAATGTGCCCAGAAGAGGGCAACCAGGTTGATAAAAGGTCTGGACACCAAGCTCTAAGAAGAACACTTAAGGGCACTGAACCTGTTTAGCCTAAAGGGAAAAAAGACTGAGAGGTGACATGAGAGACTTCTTCAAATATTTCAGTGGCTCTCATATGAAAGACAGAGCAGGCTTGTTTTCTCTGGCCCTGGGGGACAGAATTCAAAGCAGTGGATCCAAATTAGAAGAGAGGCAATCAGAACAAAACATCAGAAAGAGCCTCTTGAGAGCTGTGTCTCTAAAAGTGGTGGATCTTCCTTCCTTGGAGGCTTTGAAGCAGAGGCTGGATGGTCTTTTGTCTTGTCAGATCCTTTATTTAGTGATGGATTTCCTGCTTCATGGGAACCTTCGAGCTGCACTATTCTATGGAGCCATGATCTTGTTTGTTCCAATTCATTCTGCTGTATCAAGCAAGGAGCCAGCTGTCCTGTGTTTCTCTGAGGCATGTTTTGATCGCAGACAGAGAAAAAGAAACTCGAATACTTCTATCCATATTGGTTTTAGGATGGGGGCAAAAGAGGCAACTCCCCACACTATGTTGCTGTGACGTGCCATCAAGTTGTTCCTGATTTATAGCAACCTTTGTATGTGTGTGTGTGTGTTGTGTTGTTACATGACTCCACGTCCATGGAGTTTTCTTGGCAGGAATACTGGAGTGGTTTGCCAGTTCCTACTCCAGGCGCCTACAGCATCTGGTATTCCCTGGTGGTCTCCCATCCAAGTACTAACCAGGGCCGACCCTGCTTAGCTTCCAAAATCAGGCGACATCAGATGTGCTTAGGGCATCTAGACAGCTTTACAACCAGTCAAATTCATGCCTTTACTCCAATGAGCAGTCTGTCCTGGACAAATACTGAACCTTAAACAAACAAACAAAGCCGAAACAACACATACAGAGAGATAGAAGGCCATTTTCTCTTATCCTTACTCTATCCATGTTAATGAATTTGTTTCTTCTTCTTCTTCTTCTTCTTCTTCTTCTTTTAGTGCCCCATCCTCGTAGATCATTGGCGATCAGTAGCCTGAACTGGTTTCTATCTAAGGCTATTCTAAATAGAGCATCTGTGCTCACTGCAGACCATTGGCTTAAGTTCTTAAACCACAATGTTGTTCTATGCCCCGGGCCATGTTTCCCATCTATTTTTCATTGAAGGATAACTTACAGCAGATGGTCTTTCTTATTGTGCATTATGTGTCTGAAATATTGCAATTTTCTTATCTTTACAGAATTGAGGATTTCTCAATTTTTATTCATGCACTGTAATACAGTCATATTAGTGACTCTTGCTGTCCAAGGTATCTTCAGAATTTCTCTGTACATCCACATTTTGAATCATTCCAGCTTCATGCATAATGTGTCTGTAAGGTCCCAGTTTCAACACCATAGAGAAGTATGCTGAACACATAGGATCAAAGTATTTGACTACAAAGTCCGATAGATAAGTCCCGGTTTGTCAAGACTTTCCTCATTTTCTGGAAGGAATTTCTAGCTTGTTCAATTATACAATGAATTTCACATGAAGGATCCTAGTTATCTTTGACCAAGCATCCCAAGTATTTATAAGATGATTCTTTCTGAATTATATCACTTGAATATCTTTGTGCAGCTCTATTTACAATATGTACACAGGAGTACATACATAGCTTCCATCCTTGTCACAGCATAACATCAGGAGAGACATTGATAGTTGGGATGTAGGAAAAAGGAGAGAGAGAGTGACTACAGAGACTGTAGGGCTTATATATTACCATCCACCAATCACATTCCTACATACAGGTGATAGCTTGATTGTTCCTCATCATAGTATTCAGGTGAGTCCTTCTCTGTATGTCCTGACAGTGTTGTCAGCTTATCTTATGTTATTACAGTAGCAAGAACTCCATTCACTTTCACACCTTGGTTCTTTCCTTCAAGAGCATCCTGGAAAATTCTTTCTGAATAGATATTAAAAAGTTGCGGTGAGAGAATACAACCTTGACAAACACATTTCGTATTTGACACCTCTTCTTATATCTAACCATCTATCTGGACACCAGCACGCTGATTCCAATACAACTTCCCAATCAATCTAATATCACAATTTTCCAAGCCCAGTTCTTTAAGAATATTAATAAGTTTGTCATGTTTAACTGAGTCAAATGCTTTTTCATAATCAATGAAGCAAGCAAAAGCATCAACATTGACATCGAGATATCACTGAACTAGTATTTGAAGACTAAAGAATGCCAAATCCATTCCTGAATCCAAATTGGGTACCTCCAATGTTTTCTTCACACTTCCAATATATTTTTAAATGCAGGACTTTTAAAAATAACTTCAGGATGTGACTCATCAAACTGATTGTCCAGTATTCATTACAACTTTTTGCATTAGGTTTTGGTGGAAGTGGTATAAAAGTGGATTTGAGCCAGTCCTGTGGGTTGGTTCCACTTTTATAGATGCTGTTGTATAAATAGACCAGAAGAGAAAGGGATTGTTCTTCCTTAAGCAATTTCAAACCTTTCATATATATTTCATCAGAGCCTCAGGCTTTGCCACTCTTTGATAGTTTAATGGCATGTTCTACCTCTTCCCTTATGATATCTACACTATCATCTAACTTGACACCATGGTCAATACTTCTGTTATCCTTAAAGAGATGTTCTATATAGTCCTTCCATTCCTGTAGTTTTTAAACAGTGCTTGTCAAGGCATTATTGTTCTTCTCAATAAGAGCTCCTCTTCTGTTATACGCACCTGTTGCTTGCCTTATTTTCTTGTACATATTAAATGAATCACACTTAGCATCCATTTTTTCAGTTTCTCTACATTCCTTTGAAAGTTTTTCTTCCTTCACCATTGTCTTTGAAGATTCTCAGTCATCCAGGTAAGTTTATCTGGAAGCTGAGTCATGGCTACTGGACTTCTTTGAGAGATAGAAGTCCAGTAGCCATGACTCAACTTCCAGATTCCTTCACCATTCTTATTTTCTGTCGTATTTCTTTCTGCAGTTGTTTATATATTACAGATTTACAGTATCTCTATTTTTCATCTTTCTTCTATGATCTGTGTGGTCCAGAATTTCATCTATCATCGAAGATTTAATCTTCTTTCTCTTGACAATATTTAATTTATCTTGGCACATCTCATTCACAGCAGCTTTAATTTGGCTCCAGGTGTTTTCAACTGTCTCCTTGATGGTTTTGAATTTTGTACTCAGGATCAATTGAACTTCACTTCTTAATCCTGGGTCCTGAAGTTTAGAAATCGCAGTTTGACTGTTTGTCACCTTTGACTGACATTTCTTCAACTTAAAGTTCACTGTTGCTAACAAAAGATTATGATCTGAATTAATATCTGCACTAGGGTATGTTTTCACACATTAAATTGAATTCCTAAAACATTTATCAATCAAGACGTAATCAATCTGATTCCCGATATCCCTATCAGCATTTGAAGTCCATGTATAAAGGCGGTGTGGTGGCATCTGGAAATACGTATTTGCTATTATAAGTTCCTCTTCTTGACATAACTGAATTAGTTTGTCACCTCACTCATTGCCAATTCCTAATCCATATTTACTTACTCTTTCAGGCCGTTGGCCTTGTCCTACCTTTGCATTGAAATCACCAATAACTATGGTAACGTTCATTGATTTGGTAAATGATAAAGCAGACTTTAATTGAGTATAAAATTCTTCTATATCAACATCTGATGCATCACTTGTTGGCACATACACCTGGATAAGATTTAGCAATACAACTTGGGCATTAAGTTGGAGAAAAATGACACTGTCTGACACTGGCACAAACTTCCTGAGAGTCTTGCTGATGTTTCGATGGACTATGATGTGAAGTGATGAGGTTTGTTGTTACCAGCATAGTACACGTGATATCCATCTACTACACACTTTCCTGAATTAGGCCAATGCATCTCACTAATACCAAGGTTATCAATATTAAGTCTTTCCATTTCCCTGAGGGCTTTGCGGGTTTTTCCACTTTGAAATAAGCTGCGACCATTCCAGGGAACTATCCTTCTCATGGCTGGCCTGGAGATTCTTAGCATCCACTGCCCACCGAAGGGCTGCCGGGGACTGGAGGCCATGGCTTTAGGTTTTCCAGTCATGCTAAAGATTTACATGAGGAAGTTAGCTTAAGTGAAGTGGCTTCCCTCTTGCCTTCTTCACTGCCATTACTGGCCATTATGTCAGCCGCTCATTATGGATCAGATGCTGTTTGAAGCCGCCCACTCTGGATCAGATGCTTCGGGGTGGACACTGTTAGTCTGGTCTCTCCACTGAGACCTGTCTGGCTTGGGAGACCCTTCTGGTATCAATGCTACCACCAGCATAGCTCTCAGTTTCACTGAAGCACACAAGCCCCTCCGCCTCGTCAAGGCCTGTGTCCATAGAGGGAGCTTTATACTTCCCATACACAAACACACACATGCTGCATTGCCCATTTGAGAGGCCAACTACATGGGTGTTTCGCTCACTGCAGGGAGAGGCTGGTTTGCTCCTAAAGACAGCAATCAGATGATGTATTTCGTGGAATGAGCCAGCCCACCCGGAGAGGGGTCTTATCCTCATTTTCCTGAACCCCTGGCAGGGAGGTTTCTACTTTTTCGGTACAGGTAAATTTGCTCTATTTGGCTTGTTTCCACTGTGGGTGATCTCTGGGAATGGACTGAGACATAAGCCTTAAGCAGCCAAAGCTCCTTCTGCTGTTTGTTTCTTATTTTCATGCAGTGGATTAATAAGCAAGTCGCTTTATGGTATTGTCAAATTAAACACTTCTATTCCTCGATGGAGGGGCAGGTGAAGTGATT
>JAHTLZ010000010.1:265506-277996 GCA_023846285.1 Phrynocephalus versicolor
AAGGGCTTACTTTCTTACGACCCTAGTTGCTTTTCTTCTTTATCTCTCTCTCTCTGCACTCCTGCCCATCTCCGTGCACATTGCTAAATGTCTACTTGTTCAACGATCCTGCTCACTGTTATTCCAAGCAAAGCACTCTGCAGATTTAAATAGAAAGATATCAAAATAAAAGATAATTGTCATGAAAGACGAGGCTGGTAAGCTTGGGGAGGGGTGGAAAACGAGCTGTCAGTGCAAAGCAACTCTTGTCTAATTTTCCCACCCACATGGAGCAGAGAGAGGTGAGCACCTTGAACTCCTGCAGATGAAAAGCTTTCATGCCTCTCTTGCCTGCTCCTTGCACAGCCAGCCACCTCAGGGAGAAGGGATGCCTGAGCAGAGTGCCTGTCCTGAAGATAATTACAGAGGAGATGTCCTCTTGCCTCCTGGGCAATAACATTTAGGAGGGTAAGCCAGGGGTTGGCTCAGCCAGTGAAAGAGTCTTAGGACCACGTTGACTCTATGTGGCCAGAACTAATCCCAAAAACTGCTTCCTATCAAGCCAAGCTGTTTATCCAGGAGACAAGCAACCCCTGTGTCATCCAGATGTTGTTGCGTACAATGTCCCACAGGGCTGGCAGGCAGGCATGGCGGGAGATGTTAGATCATGGTCTAATCTAAAATGTCTGAAGTGAAACCAGGTTGCCAAACCTGCAACTTAGTGCTGTCTGTGGGCTCCAGGGTTCTTAGGCCAGGGAAGGATTCATCCCGAGCTCTCCTATCGTTTGAACTGGAGATGCCAGAGGCTGAAGCAAGGAGATTTTGCACACAAATATAGTCAGCTCCTCCTCCACTGAGCCGAGGATGCTGCTCTGGCCATTGTAAACAGGGTGAGTAGGCTGTGATTTTGGTTCCTGCATAGAATGGTAGAATAATACAATAGGAAAATTGGAAGGGGGCCCTGCTCCACACAAGAATACAAATCAAAGGGTATCTGCAAGGGGGTAGCCAAAATTTCTCCAGTGTTGCAACGCTCACCACCGCTTGAGGTCATTGGTTCCATTGCCATACTGCTCTAACAGTTAGGAAGTTTTTCCTGATCTTCAATCAAAAGTTGGGTTCTCTTAACGAGCCCATTATTGTGAATCCTACACTCTGGGATGATTGAGAACAGATCCTGCCCCTCCTCTCTATGACAGCCCTTCAAATATTTGAAAAGTGCTATCACATTGCCCCTCATTCTTCTTTTCTCTAGGATAAACATCCCCAGTTCTTTCAGTTTTTCCTCGTAGGGCTTGATTTCCAGCTCCCCGATCATCCTTGTCACCCTCCTCTGAACCTGTTCTAATTTGTCAGCATCCTTCTTGAAGTGTAACGTCCAGAACTAGACACAGTGTACTCAGGATGAGGCCTAACCAGTGCCAAATAGAGGGGAACTAGGAACTTGTGGGGTTAGGAAATTATACTTCTGTTAATGCAGTCTCTCTGCACCATCCAGAGAACATAATGACCAGAAAAGAAACTGTCTACTTTCCACATTAGATATGAAGGTACAAAGTGTGCATTTACCAGAATTACTCAAGTATAAGTACATATCTTATTTCAGATTTTTTTTCTTTTGTCAGCCAGAAAACTGCATCCAAAAACTTTTGATGCTGAAGACAAGGTTTAAGTTACAAAATGACCAATGTTTTTTTTTTTTTTTTTTGGCCAGGGTTTCGATAGAGGCATGGGGGAATGTCATCCAGGAGCTATTCCATCAAACTCTTTGAGGATGAAATATGTTTGCACATATGATTCAGCCAGTCAATTGCAGGATATATACATTGCTTAATTAATTGCTCCATTTTATCACTCAGTCACTCCCAGTGATGCTTAATTGCATTTGCTTTCTGGATTGTGTGATGCAAGTAAACTTCCCATTTATCACTGTCATCCAGGAAAAGAAACATGCATACGAAAGCTGGGTGGGGAGGGGGGGAGGGGGAACACTGCATACCCAGAGACACGTCCACACATGCAGCCTTCCATTTATTTTATTGGCCAAGAATGAAGGAAGGAAGGTCTTTGCCTGATGAGCGGAAGGGGAGGCAACCTGGCCTCTCAGGGCAGCACATTTCAAAGCCCGGGAGCGACCATTGAGATGACCCTCTCTCATGTCCTCACCAAATGGGACTGAGAAGGGGGCAAAATGGAGGGGAGGGCCTCCTCAGAAGATCTTAAAAGCCAAGTCTTATATGAGGTGGTACAATCCTTCAAACAGCCTGGAAAAACTGTATAAGGCTGCATAAATCCTAATTAGCATTCTGAATTGGCCCCGGAAACAAATTTGTAGTCATTTAAGCAGCAAGGGAGTTATACTCTGTGTATGTGTATGTGTGTGTGTGTGTGTGTGTGTGTGTGTGTGTGTGTGTGTGTGTGTGTGTGTGTGTGTGTGGTATCGTTACAGTCATGACCGACTCTCCGCAACCCCATGTCCATGGAGTTTTGTTGACAGGAATGCTGGAGTGGTTTGCCAGTTCCTACTCCAGGCGCCTACAGCAACTGGTATTCCCTGGTGGTCACCCATCCAAGTATTAACCAGGCCTGACCCTGCTTAGCTTCCGAAATCAAGTGAGATCAGATGTGCTTAGGGCAGTGATGGCAGACCGAGTGCCCAAACTGCAATTCAAAACCCACTTTTTTTTTTTTTTGCAAAGTGCCAATACAGTAATTTAACCTGTATAGAGGTGGCTGGCTGTGAAGGGGCGATGTCGGGTGCCCACAGAAAGGGCTCCGAGTGCCACCTTTGGCACCCACGCCATAGGTTCGCCATCACTGGTTTAGGGCATCTAGACAACACTAACTGTATACTAAATGCGTTGGGAATGATAACTTGATTTTCCCCTCATGACCCATCATTTCTGCACATATAGAGAGGCTTTGCATGGGCAGCATGCTTAGGTATGATCCCCTTAATCAGCACCAGTCAGCAGTCTGACTGCAGCATTTGGAATCAGCCAAGAATTCCGGACACTCTTCAAAGGGAGCCCCATGTGGAGTACATAGCAGTAATCCAAACCAAGTCTAACTTAGGTGTGTGTCACAGTGACCAGATTGGGTCAACATCTTCTAGGCATCCAGATTGGTCTCTGAATAACAAAATACACTTGCTATAGAAAAGCTGAACAAAATGTCCATCTGGTAATCTGGAAGGAAGTGATTACAACAAAGGAATCTTGGATTGATTCAGAATTGTGGGCCACAGCAAATCGGTAGCTGTGAGTGGGGTGGGGGTGGGGGAGAACACTGTTTTCTACCATATGCCCAAGTTGTCAAAGGCCAAAGTTTAGTCCTGATTTCACTGGGTGCTATGCCGAGACTGATGCTTCTTACTCCAAAGATGCTGCTTTTGGACACCTCGGCTGCAATCTCTGGGCCCTTTCTTTTTATACTCAGTTATTGCCAACTTCTGCTCCAAATGTGTTTTAGGCAAAATTTAGCAGAAACTTGCTAAAACACAAACAACCATCACTTTGTTAAACTGTGTGTGTGTGAGAGGGGGGAGGGATGGAGAGAGGGAGGGAGAGAGTTCGCAACATCATTACTCTCAGCATTAAAACAACCACCTTTGAGTTTTAGAACTGGCAAATTACCTGAATACTATTTCTTTTTATTTCTACACAACAGTGAGGGTGCCAGATTTGGCGGCATTTTGACCATGTATAACACTTAAATTGGTGGGTGGTGGTGGTGGTGGTTTCTTATAGTATAAAATGATAAATGTTACTTTTCAAAATTAAAAGAGAATGAGCCTTCGTGAATATAGCATGTCCTCAAACAAGCACCAACATGTCAACTTGAAATAGCCAGAGTGTTTTGGTTCTCTGTTCCTGGAAGACTGGCTAGCATGGCCAGGTGTGTGGGATTATGGGAGTAGTTAATGTTTAAAATATATGGAGGATGAAGATTTCCCCAGTCCCCATCTTAAAAGCAGTGGCTCATGCCTAGTTTAGAGTCATGCAGCATCACCGTTCATGCACAAAGCAGGAGGCAACATTATGGGAGAATGAAGTGTCTTCCATTACTCAAAACAGGGCATGGAGTCTTCAGCTGAACATGGCTCCTCTAATGCCAGGAGCATTTTTACCACACCCCATGGTGGCTCAAAACTTTGCTTTTAGCTTAGTGGTATTCAACCTTCCTGATGCTACGGCCCTTTAATACAGTTCCTCATGTTGTGGTGACCCCTTGTCCTGCTTGGAAGAGGCCACAAGCCCCCTTTGGCAGGCCACTGCCACAGGTGCCATAGAGAACTTAGGGAAGTTCTCTATGGCACCCTCAGCCTTACAGGCACCCTCAGCCAATCGCAGCCTCTGGTTCCATTGACTGACATCTCCTCCAACCTATCAAGCTGTAACTCACTCTTTCCCCCTTCCTCCCCTCTCCTCCAGACCCAAGCTGTTTGTGCCTTTTTCTTCACTGACCCATGGTAACCCATGTGAAATGGTCATTTGACCCACAAAGGGGTTCCAACCCCCAGGTTGGGAACCACTGTTTTAGCCTCTGTGCGAAAGGCAAGCTGCACAATAAAACACACCTGTAATCTGTCTCTATACATATGTTCCAGTGGTTCCTACAAGTTCCAGGCATGTAGAGGTTACCATGTACTGTGATCCACGGGCTTCCCCTAATCAGACCCAAATTAACCGTGTCTGCAGACTAATCATTTGCGGTGAATAATAAGGCTCTCCTTTGTAATTCAGCAACAGCATGTGGGGTGAAATACATTCTCCTTAAATTCAGATAAACTGGAATATATGTTGCCAAATAATAAAAATAACAATCCTCGAATTGCAGAGCTGGCAAGGGCTCTATGGGTCATCAGGTCCAGCCCGTGACAAGGAGGCATAGTGGGGATTTGAACTTCCAACTCTGATTCTGCAGCCAGATTGTTAAACCATTGAGGTATCCAGCAGTATATATATTTTTCATGGAATGTACTATCCAGAACCAGTCATCATTTCATTCAGAATAAATAAGACATACTATTTCTATCTGACCATCTAACTCAGTGGTTCTCAACCTGTGGGTCCCCAGATGTTCCTGGACTGCAACTCCCAGAAGTCTTCATCACTAGCTGAGCTGGTCAAGATTTCTGGGAGTACCAGGAACATCTGGGGAACCACAGGTTGAGAACCACTGATCTAACTGAACATAACTGACATCTTTTTAACCAGTGTCCCAATCTTTTACCAATTCATTCTTGTTCTCTCCCCGACTGTCTCCCACCCCCTCTCTATTTCCCTGTGATCTCACACACAGATACACTCCTCTAAAGCCGTCTTCAGGCATCACGCCTGAAACTCATGTGGAGAGTCAAACAGCTGGTGAAGATATGACAAGAGATACATAACCCCGCCCCCAAAGACACCCTATCATCCCATGAAGAATTCATTCATACCATCATAGGTTCAGTATGATGGCCCACAGAGGCATCTACCAGCACATGTGAAGGAAGGAAAGGCATTTGTAGAGTTCCCATGAATTTGTGCCCTGCCTTATCGGGGCTCCCCAAGACAGGAGCAGGACAAGTTGTGCTCCAAACATTTGAATAGGGAAGGATGTAACACGGCTTAAATGCATAGCCCCATAGCCACCACCTGTTTATCCTGTTTTCAGGTGTAAGACTTGAACAGGGCTCAGCCCCTGTACTCGTCTCATGTTTGCCTTTACCTTTCCATTAGAAAACAGTGCTCTGGGCAGCTCACATGTTTCAGTAGTTACCTTATCTGCCTTCAACCTGTAATCATCTTCTGAAGGAAATACACCAATGTAAAATAGGAATAATGGAAATTCAGCAAAAAGGGTTACAAAATGAAAGGACCCATTTAGAAGAAAATGGGGAGAGTGGAGCAATTCCAGTCTTACTGATGTTTAGCATTAATGGAAAACCTGTGCTCTCCACATGTTAACGCCTTAATATGTCCATCATCCCTCATCATTGGGTAGGATGGTTGAGACTGATGGGTGCTGGACTTTCCCAGCATGATCATCTGCTCTGTTGTAGCTGAACATTTATCTTGCTGAGCAATTTCCATATTTAGGAAGACTCAGCTTCCAAAGAAGTGTTATTGGTAGCTATTGTAATCTAAGCAGATAAGCATCTGAGAAATCCTGTTGACCAAATCACCCAACTAAGTACACTACATACCCACTCCATTCTACCTGGTAAGAGCAATGTTTGCATTAGCAGTGGGGAAGTATTTTTTCCTCTTCCCCCGCCCCTCCTCACATTACAGAATCCTGCATTTCAGATGCTTGAGATCCTGGACCCAGATAGGTTTTCTAGCTCCTTCCCAAAGGTGTATCTGCACCTTGTAATGTATCAAAGTGCTGGGAGATAAACCAGCCACCTGACCCTCAGATTCATCCAAATCCCTGCCACCATCTGCAACAAGAGGTGCCAGTGGAATTTTGCCCCCTGGAAAGTGGGGAATAGGTTGGTGAAGGGGCCAGGGAAGGAAGAGAAGGCAGTTGCAGTTCATGCAAGACCTCTGAGCCTTTTAAAGGCAGAGGCGGTAGGGAAAATGGCACCACCTATTTCACCACAAGAACACGCCAGCCTCAGGCTGGAGAGGGAGAGGAGACCTGAGGCCACTAGGATGCAGCAAATAAGCATATGCTGCTTGTACAATCTGTATAAATGAAGGTCCTCTGAGATGATCTGATTCCACAGTAGTGTTAACCACCTCATATTACAGGTGGGGTTACACTTGACCTGACAGAGGGTTTGGGGCAGGCTGGATGGGGCTCTTGGGCATTGTAGGCCAAAAACTCTGGAGGGCCACAAGTTAAGAACATAAGAACATAAGAAGAGCCATGCTGGATCAGGCCAAAGGCCCATCTAGTTCAGTTTCCTGTATCTCACAGTGGCCCCATCAGATGCGTCGGGGAGCGGACGAGACTAGATGTCTGTCTCCTGATACCACTCCCCTTGCATCTGGTCCTTGAAGTACCCTGGTTTTAAGCCTGGAGATTACACATCTCCATCATGGTTTGTAACCTGTGGTGGACTTTTCCTCCAGGAATCTGTCCAATCCCCTTTTGAAGGCATCCAGGCTAGATGCCATCACCACATCCTGTGGCAGGGAGTTCCACAGACTAACAACGCACTGGGTGAAAAAAATATTGTCTTTTGTCTGTTCTCACTCTCACAGCCTTCAATTTGAGTGTATGTCCCCTAGTTCTGGTATTTTGTGAGAGGGAGATCATCCCTCTATCTACTTTACTCATGCCCTGCATTGATTTTGTATGTCTCCCCCACCTTGCTTTAGAGAACCCACAGTCAGCACCTCTTCAGGATCCACACCTATTTCCCCATTTTAATAAATAAGAGGGAAGCCATGTGGGCATTAGAAAATACAAATGCAAGACTAAGCTATAGGCAATACCTTTAGAGACCACTGACAAAAAAATTAATTGAAAACATAATTGTGAGTTTTCCTGGATAAAATTCCACTTCTTCAAGGCAAGTACCAAAAGTCAAAACATGGCAAGATGGGATTTGTCAGGAGGTTGATCTTAGATGTCAAATTCCTGGCAAGATGAGTTTTGCCAGGCCTCTGCCTTAGATGAGGCAGGGGGCAGCGGGACTGTGGTTGTGAAGCTCCATCTGAAGCAGAGGATTGGGTTCCACTACCCCAGTCCTTCAAACAAAGGGACAGAGGTCATGTGTGCGTGGGTGCACATTCCTTCCCCTTCCATTTGGCTCTTCTTCGAAACAGTCATGTTCCTGTTGGTCAGAGAAGGTGTGCTTGTGTGGGGGTGGGTGGGTGGGATTGATGCAGAAAACTCATGTCCTCCATTTGGGAATTGGGATATCATTTAGTAAACCCACTAGGTATAGCTAACTGGGGTCATAGTAAAGAAAAAGAAATATTACCTAGTTACATGGTAACTAGTCTGCTGCTGTTGAAAGACTTCTGTGTACAGCAGGAAACAGGAGCTGACTCTCAGCACTGAATTAGGGGTGTGATAAAATAAAGGGGTGCACTTCAGCACACAAGAAAGGGTCTTCTTAAGAGGAGTGATCACCTTGAAAGCAATGCTTCCAACTAGAGATGGGCACGAATTTAAAAAAAATGGTGTTTCGTTTGTCGTTTGTCGTTTAGAGCGTCCGTTTTGGTTCGTTTCCATTTTTCGTGAATTTTTGCAAAAAATCATTTTCATTTTCATTCGTTTCATTACCATTTATTTCATTTTTGTGATTTTTTAAGCATTTAAAGCAGTTCACTGTATTGCCGTAATGAAAACGAAATGCACGACAAAGTTTCTGACGTTTCTGTTCGTTTCGTTTTATTTTAGAGACAAAATTTGTTTGTCATTTCGTTGCATAACGAAACAAAAAAATGAAAATGAAAACAAAAAATTGTTCGTTTTGTGCACATCTCTACAACTGTCAGGGAACCACTCCAGCCTTCTCCTCCAAATTAATAAATAGCCCAAAAAGGGATATTTGACCCAAAATGGACCAAAAACATGCAGCACAGGCATAGATCCAAGTCAGGCTGGAACATAAGTTTGTACATATGTTATGTTAAACAGATCAAACCAGATCACTGAAGCCATCCTAATTGTGATCTACTTCCCCATGTGATCACACCCTAAATCCTTCTATAATGGTGTGATCCCTGTAATACACACAGAGAGGGGGCTGAGAGAAGGCAGGCAGGCAAGGCAGGTACTTCTGTATTGAGGTCACAGTTCTCTTGTTCTCCCCATGGAGCCTCCTCCAGCCGCTCTGCCAGAAATCTCCCCACCTTTCCCCTGGCTTTGATCATTGGCTCTGCCTCCTGCACTTAGACAGGCCCTTGATCAACAACCTGGCACCCATCACATCTCCCCGCAACTGCTGTCCCAATTTGAGGCTTGGGTGTTGCCTCTCTCAAGTATCTTTATCTATTTCCTCTCCTGATCAGAACCATAGCAAGTTTGCTGTTTTGCTGGTGACTGGGGGTGGGGTGGGAGGGAGAAAGCCAATGACAAAGTAGCTAGCTACCATCCCCATAACTGCCTAGAGCCGCCAACTTTTCAACCAGCCTCTGCCGTTCAGCGGTGCTTGTCACCATCAGCTTGATCTGGGGTGCCAAGACTGGTTTCAACATATTACCCCCCATGCTGGCAGCTCTGCACTAGTTGCCGGTGCACTACTGCATTGACTTCAAGGTTTTGATGTTAACATACAAAGCCCTAACTTAAACAGTTTGGGACCCCAGTATTTGACAAAGCGGCTCCTCCCAAGAGGAACTGCCCAGATCACTCGTGCCAGCCAGGCAGGACACCTGGGAGTCCCAACCAACCCCAAGGGAAGCCTGGAAAGTTGTAACAAGGAGTAGGGGGCTTCTCGGTGGTTGCTCCCCAGTTGTGGAACCATCTACCCCCTGAAATTTGGCTGACACCCTCGCTTCAAATTTTAAAAAAAACTATTGAAAACTTGGTTGTATAGAATGGCCTTTCCTGATCTCTCAAACATCCAGTAAGAGATTATTCTTTTTACCACTTATCTTCTCCCTTTTTCCTGTTTTATTAATCTCCTGCTATTTATATCGTCATTTTAGCTTAATTTTAGTTTATTGTTGTTGATTTATATATATTTGATTTTCTTATGCTCCTTGTATTTTGGTTTTTTAAAATGTATTCCTTTATTAGCATGTCATGTGCTTCCATGTTGTAAATCACCCAGAGTAGTTCTAGGGCTAGATGGGCGATATAAAAATCAATCAATCAATCAAACAAACAAACAGATAAAATGTTGAAAAAACAAAATGCCAGCTATACATCCCTCCAGCTCTAGATGCAGCTGGTATTTATTTTCTGTTTAGTTGAGCTTCTCATGCCAGCAAAGGGATAGAGGTGCAAACTTATTAGTATGGCTAGGCATGTCAGCCTCCATTTGGTTTGGGTCAGTTTTGCAAATATTCTAACTGCTCTCTCTCCAAACACTGTGATGAGCCCACAATTTAAACACACACACCTGCATCTATTTCTATTAAAAAAAACTTTCCCTAATATTTGTACTTTGTCAGCAGCATCCCCAGATGTACGTCTGTTGGTGCACAGTTTTTAGCAGATAATTTCACTGCAAAATTCAGAGAAGTGCACAGCCAAAAGGATAGCTGCCTTCCGAGCTGCATAGTAGTTCTGGAACAGCAAATAAGACAGATTAGCGTAGAAATGGAAACCATACAGAATTCTCTCTCATCATCCATTAGCAGCTCAAGTTACCAGATCTTGTTGATGTGCCGTATGTTCCTGCATGCAAATATGTGCACATGTGTGTGTCTTTGTTTTTTTTAAAAAAAATGCCTAATGCCTAACAATGAGGCAGGCAAATCAACAAACAAAATGTGCACTGCATGGGCCATATAAGTGAAAGGTCAAGAAAATTTAACCCTGCTAGGTAACAACTATTCACTTCAATAGAAAAAGAAACAAGTGGGAACAGCAGGAAGCATCAGAACCAAATAAGTTGGCTGTTGCTCAATCATTCTGATTCTGCAAAATGCAAAATGGCGATTTCTGGATTTGGTTAAGCGTAAACATACTGTATACTGGTAAGTGTCAATCAATGCAAAATTCTGAATGCATTAAACCTGGACATGACACTTTATTATATCTATCTTACTACAGTAAGTGGTCCATGTGGATACATAGTCCAGCTGCAGGAGGATGTTTATCCAAACTCTACTGAAGCAGCTACATCTTTCAATGCAAATGCAGCTGCAACCCTACCTGTGGACTAACCAAGTGGTTAGCTATGAACAGCACTTGCTGGGGGCCCGATGGTTATACTAAGAAAATGCTTTGGAGATGGATTGGGGCTTTTGAGGTCAATAGTCATGTGGTTTTTGGGTCAGGGTGTGTGTCTTCTTCAGAAAACTTTTAACACATTTTAAAACTGTATATCAGTCAAGGGGGCTACATTTCTTTAAAATCATTGCATCCTACACCCACCATCACGCTGGCTGCCTCTCAGAGTCACTACCTGCTGCTGCTGCTGTGATGTTATTTTTCATATATATTTTAATTTCTTGCAAATTAGCAGAGCACTGGTTCAGTATGACAGGAAAAAAAAACACAGATTTCCCTGCAGCCCAATATACATGCATTTGGGGAGAATGGGGGTGGAGTTGGGCAAAGAGATGGAAGGAGGGAGCTGACCAGAGGGACGGAACACAAGGTGAATGACAAAGAAATTGAATGGGGAAAGGCATTGGTACACAATCTTGCCTACATTTCTCCCAACAGAATTTTTTCTACGGAATTTGGCCTCCTATCTGTTTTTGACAACAGTTTCCCCAACACACTTGCCATGCTAGTTCATGGAAGATCATGATTAAAGAATCAGAAGAAGCACATGTGTTGAAAAATAATGGGGTATCAATTCCCTTATTGGTTCAGCTGAGTCTGATTAGTTTAAGTTTGCCTCAAATTATGAACCAAATTCACTTTATCCCCATCTCTACCCGCTAACTACTGCATGTAATAACACATGGGTCAAATTGAGAAATATTGTGTGCATGGGTAACATTGCCACAACTCAGTTTCCAAACTTTGAATACTCTGAAGATCCCTGTTTTCATTGGTTCAGCCACTTCCCCTCCCCCGACCACACTTACTCATGAAGATTCCAAGTACCCCCTAAGCTGGAGAGAATGAACTGTAGGGTTGCCACTAGAGGTGGGCACAACGTGAAAATATAGCATTTTCTTTTGTTTTGTTTCTTTACTAGTTTCATTTAGTTTAGTTACTAAAGAATTTTTAAAGAATTTTTAGAATGAAACAAAATGATTCATTAATAGCTCCCCTGGGTCCTAGAGGCACCAAAACTGCAGGGTAGCTTCTTTGGACTCTTCTCTATAAGCCCCCAAATTTGGAGAGGTTTGGGCTTCAGGGGGCTGGGTTATTAATGTTAATAGCCCCCACCACAGGGTAGCAATTAGCTGCTTCCCGACTCAATTAGAAATGATATTCTCCTAGGGGGACCCCCTTTGGAGTTTAATAACTCAGCCCCCTGAACGTCAAACCTCTCTAAATGTGGGGGAGAGGGGCTTATCGGGAAGAGTCCAAAGAAGCTACCCTGTGGCTTTGGTGCCTCTAGGACAAATTGTTTCATTCCTAGAGGGGGGGGAATGGTGTTTCGTTTCATAACAAAATGCATCCTTCTGTTTTGTTTCGTGACGAAATGATGTGTTATGTGACAAAATGACAAAACAATGTTTCATTTTTTCTTTCCTGCCCAACTCTAGTTGCCACCTCAGTAATATCCTATTCTCTGAAATCTCAGGGCCAGAACAGGGAAGAGCTGAAAAAGGAGGGTGTGTGTATCCCCTTTAGGCTTTGAACTGCGGCTACCAAGGCTTGTGAAACAGCAACACTCATGAGTCAAGGTGATCAAACTCCTCTCCCTGAATTGTTCCCAATGTATGTGGTCTAACACACACACACACACACACACACACACACACAC
>JAHTLZ010000010.1:286610-302161 GCA_023846285.1 Phrynocephalus versicolor
GTGCCCTTACTTTCTCTTTTTCCCTCTCTTTGCAACACAGATGGGTCGCCTCTTCTTCCTCATTCCATCCTTCCAGCAGCCCCTCAAATTATTAGATCAGGCTGAGAGACAGTGAGAAAAAGAGAGAAGGGGTACCACTACAAGGGCTTTCATGAGTGAGCTAGCGAGGACCGCTTTGGAATGGTTGGGCTTGATTCGAATGATCTAATCAAACCCAGCGGTTCCAAAGCCAATACCGCAAAGAGCCATATAAGCAAGTCACTTCCAGATGCAGTATTGGCAAATTAATCATATAATTAAAAATATTTTCTTCTTTTCATCAGGCTTTTCAGGGTTTTTTTTTTTATTTGTATCTGACATAGCGCAGCAGCAATAGTCTTAAGCACAAATATATATATATTCCCACCCCACCCCCCTGTTCTCTGCCAAGCCAGGGGAGTGATTTAGTTCACAATATCCAGGAAGTGGATTGCTCACTAAGCCTCTTCTCAATATTGGCAAACTGACATTGAAGCGATCTAAGTGATTGGCAAGGAATCCTAATTGTTCCAAATAAACAGAAGGCTCCAACCCTAGACTATTCTCAGATGAATTGGTCCACAATTAGAGAGTGAATAGTGTAACAAAAACGTTGTGTAGCCATTGTTTTTTTAGAGTGATCCCAACTGTTCCAGCAGGGGATGACTGAGTGTAGTAAACTCCTGCGTAGCTCACCTCAGACCAAGCAATCCAGGGTCGCTTAATGTCATCCGTCAGTAGGGAACCAGGATCTCAGAGAGTGGAGTAGAAATGCGAGCACTGTGCATGAGCCAGCAGAGGAGATGTATCAACAAAGAAGGGAGGAGAAAAGATTGGGAAAATTGGGAGTAGGTGGAGGTTTTGGGGGGAAATCTGAAAACTTCTACTCCTCAATGCAACAGGCAGTTGAGTGCACACTATGTATGTGTGTGTGTTGTGTCGTTACAGTTGTGACCGACTCTTCGTGACCCCAAGTCCATGGAGTTTTCTTGGCAAGAACACTGGAGTCGTTTGCCAGTTCCTACTCCAGGCGCCTACAGCACCTGGTATTCCCTGGTGGTCTCCCATCCAAGGACTAACCAGGCCCGAATCTGCTTAGCTTCCGAAATCAGGCAAGATCGGATATGCTTAGGGCATCTAGGCAGCGAGTGCACACTGTGGTCCCCATGTCACCTCCTCTTCATTCTAGTGACCTAGCCCCTTCGGCCCAGCATCCCCATTGTTGGGCAGGAAGGATGCCAGAGCTGCAGGTGGACAACTCCCAGGTAGAAAACTCCCAGCAGGCACTTCTCTCTAATGGGTATGTTTGGGAAGCAGTATGCAGAAGATGAATGCTGCCAAAAAGTAGCATCCCCTCCAGGGCGCAGCAAGGGCACGATGCCCAGGGCACACCTTTGCCACCCCTGTTGCTTCTCATCTTGAATAACCGCTCAGGAGGCAAGGAGGGACCCCAGTTTGCCTTGGCCACTGCCTCCTACCTGAAGCAAGGAAGGAAGGAAGGAAGGAAGGAAGGAAGGAAGGAAGGAAGGAAGGAGAGCCATTCCCGTTGCCGCCATCGTCACTGCTTGCCCCAACCCTAACCCCAGGTCCCTCACCTCCCACCACCACCACCATTTGACCCAACCCTCCCCCCATTCCCTCCCCCCACTGCCTCCACCCCTGCCGCTGCTGGGCCCACAACAGTTCTGAGGGAGAGTGAAACGGCCCCCTGCTTTAAAAGTTTGAGGACCACTGCTTTAAAGGGTAATATGACTTTGGGGGGGGGCAAAATGGCCCCAGGATGTGCATAGGCAGGGATCCAATTCAAATTATACATGGCCGATTCCTTCTTCAAAGATGCTGAACTGGGTTTCTCAAAATTAGAGACATGAGAAGAAAGGTCTCTTTAGACTGAGGACTCTTCCGGAATCTCCCGGCTGTTCTAGAAATCATACACATGTTTTCACACCTAAGGTTCCAGGCACAGTTCAGAGCTACAGTTTTGTTTCAAAGCCTGGAGAAATTGGAAGAATATATGAAGGAAGGAAAAGCAGTCTAGGTGTCCTAAGCACATCCAACCTCACCTGATTTCGGAAGCTAAGCAGGGTCAGCCTTGGTTAGTACTGGGATGGAAGACCACCAGGGAATACCAGGTGCTGTAGGCGCCTGGAGTAGGAACTGGCAAGCCACTCCAGTATTCCTGCCAAGAAAACTCCATGGACATGGGGTCATGAAGAGTCGGTCACAACTGTAATGACACAACGCAATGCATGAAGGAAGGAAAAGCTAAGCTCAGTTATGACAAGTATAAGAACTCCAGGGCAGAAGCTCCAGTGGAGAAATCAAGCTGTTGCTGGGTCACAGCATGCTTTGACTCCTTTGTTCTTTTTGCTTTTGTTGCTACGGTTATTGATCCATTGATACACAAGTGTGCACATACGTCCATATCTTCATTCAAGACTTTGCAAGTTGGTTTTTCCCTTCTGAAAAAAATAAAGGAGCTTTCAGAAGGCTTGTAAAATATAAAAACAGAAAGCAACAAGAGTCAGTCACTAAAGTACACTAACCACACTATTGATCAAACTAAAAGAAATGGTGAAAAGAAAAGCACAGCAAGCCAGAACCAACAATCAATAAATTAAACTAAGCAACAATGAAAGGAAGTCCTATACTGCAGAACACATATAATTGGGAACATGGAATGTGAGAAGGATGGACAATGATAAACTTAAAACTGTAAAGTGTAAGCGCTGTGAATACCTTACAGTGGGGAAACTAACATGGACTGCAATCGGAGATTTTCAGTCAAACAACTGCAAAGTATTTTACTCTGGCAGTGACACAAATCAGAAGAAATTGTAGGGGTATGATATTGAAGCAACATATAGCTCAAGGATCAAGACTAGGGAAACCTGTCTACATTACCACCACTCAAACCTATGCTCTAACTACAGATTGTCCTTTTAGATGTACTGTAAGCCAACTTGGGTCCTTTTAAAGAGAAAGGTCGGTTAAAATATTTTGAAATAAATAAACAAATAAACAAATACTGGAGTGGACAGTGGTGCAGATCATGAACTGTGAACTTAGAAAAATAAAGCTGAAGAACACTAAAACAGTAAAGAGCCAAAATATAGTTAATATTTCTGAACAATTTAAAATCCACATAAAGAGCAACTTTACATTATTAAGCTCAAATGACCACAAATCCTGCAAGAAAAGAAATCCAGTTGCCATGACTGAGCTCCTGGATAACCTCACCTGGATGACTGAGAATTTCCAAATGCATACACCAGAAGTCCCAGAAATCCTGGACAGCATAGCTAGTGGTAAAGGCTTCTGGGAATTTTAGTCCAAGAGCATCTGGGAATGCTCAAGGTTGGGAACCACTGACCTAGACTGATCTTCTTTCCCTTTGTGTTTAAAGAGAAACACAAAAAGAAAATAAATAAAATCTCTTGTGTCTTCTGTGCTTTGCTTAGGCTGCTTAATTATCTTGATAGAGGGAAAGCATACTGTAGTGCATTAGTGATGCTTTGAAAGAACTTTAGGGCTTTGTTTTACCAACAATTTAAATGAAATGGAGAACTTCTCCCTTTCCCTCTGCAGGTGAGTGGAAAGGAATACAGTGGACCCTTGTATAACAAACAGCTTGTATAACATAAAATTTGTACAACATAAAAAATTCCAGAGATAGGGGAAATTTGCTTAACATACTCGTCTATGGGGAAAATCTGTACAACATAAAAATGGAATTACTCCATTTTCGATGCATTCCTATGGGGATTTGTATAAAGGAAAATTTGCTTAACATAATTGCATTTGGAATGAATTAATTCCTTTATACAAGGTACCACTGTATTTCCATTTCTCAAGATCATTACGTGGCTAAGCAAAATGACAGCTTAAGCCAGTGTTGGCGAATCTATGGCACGGGTGCCAAAGGTGGCCCACAGAGTCCTTTCTGTGGGCATGCGACATCGCTCCCTCACAGCCACGGCACATTCCCCTCTGCTCGGAGCATGCCACTGTGCTCCTTGCAGAGAGCCAGGTGAAGAGCAGGCAGCAGCTTGTGGGCTTGTTCGTAGCCCCACTTTACTCTCCAGCCACGCTGCTCTGGGCATCCCAAAAGTGCTGTGGCTGGAGAGTAAACTGGGGCTACGAACAAGCCCACAAACCACTGACTCTCCTTTGCGGGGCTCTCTGCAAGGAGCCATTTTGAGACCGCCACAAGATGGCCACCTCAGTCTTCATAGGGCTGGCGGAGCTAATCAGTGGCAAGCAATCACTTGCTCACAAAATGACAGGTCACCACACCCAAGATGACACAGAGAAAGAGAGAGAGAGAGAGAAAATAAGGATCTAGGTTTCACTATTTTATCAAAGCTTCACTATTTCAGAAAGATAGTTGTGTCAGCCTGAGGATGGGATAAGAGGCTTCCTGGACCTCCATACTTTTGCTCCTCACAAAAGAGGAAAGAGGAGGGGGACACATTCAGCCAAGTGCAAGAGACAGATGGTGAGAGTAGACTTTATCACCTAAAAGGAGTGAGTGGGAGGATCACATGATTGAACGTTTGCCCAAGAAAATATATCTCTGCACCTACAAAATTAGCATATTGGGCAGGAGGCCAGGATAGAAATCTTCTCTCTGACATTTCGCTTCCTCTGCACGTGTGGGGGTGTTCGTGGGTGGGTGTGTTTAAATATAAGGATTAGAAGTCAGTGATGTGATTATTTCTTCTTACCGTCAAAAGTGGTATGATCCGGGAATAGTTTCACCACAGTATTAACCCAGATTGGCGGTTTCTGTAAACCCAGCTCCAGTCTTATGAAGAGGTGTGTGAGTCATCTCTAGGTTGTGGATGACAGGAAGCCCAATGTGTTTCCACAAAGCATGGGTTGGTATCAGCACAGACATAATGGGGTGGTGGGTGCGTGGGTGGGAGGACAACCAGGGCTTTTGACCCCAGATGCTGGAATTTAGAAGGGTCCAAAACTTGCTTCTGAAAGAGCACAAATCACCCCTGGAGTATTTTCTTTTTTTAACAGGAAACGCATAAATCCACCTTAATCATGCATACCACCTCCAGACGCTCTTCCCTGGGCAGAAGGAAATGCAAAATAGGTGCAATCAGCTCAAAATCAATGCAGCCACCACATGCTCCCATTTCCATCCATGCTTTTTTTTCAAGATCACGTGACCCAAGCTTAATATTTGAAAGCATGTCACATCAAAGAGGGGGCTGGCTTGTTTTCCATGGCCTCAGAGACTAGGACTCAGAGCAATGGTTTCATATTACAGGAAAAGAGATTCTATTTGAACATTAGGAAAAACTTCATGACGGTTAGAGCTGTTCGGCAGTGGAATATGCTGCCACGGATGGTGGTGGGGTCTCCTTCTTTGGAGGTTTTTAAGCAGAGGCTGGATGGCCATCTGTTGGAAATATTGTGATGGGGTTCCTGCATGGCAGGGGACTGGACTGGATGGCCCTTGAGGTCTCTTCCAACTCTATGATTCTATGATTCTGTTGTACCAATAGGGCAGGATGACCCAGTGCCAAGACTGCTAGATATACAGCAGAGTGTCAGAGACCATCTGGGCAGAGCGGGGAACAGAGATGGTACACAGTGCTGCACTTCTGTGTGGGAAGTGTGGTGGTTCTTATTGATGAGGCAAAAGCTGGGGGTTTGGTATGAGGGAGGACAACATGTAGACAGGTTAGTCATGGAGAAGTTCTAAAGGGGCGAGTATGTGGTCCTGGGATAGTCTGTGACAGCTTCCTCTTTGTTTTGAAGCCTCTGGCACCTGCTCACCTCATTTTTCTTTCCCTCGCTATAGTATTGGGATGGGGTTGGGAGGGTGGCGAGCCATGTTTCAACCTCACCAGTAACGTAGCAACGACATGCAATGATTGTTATCGATTGACACTGTCAGCCCACTGCATCCAAAGAGTCAGGGCAGGTAATAATAGTTCTCAGTGAGGACATGGAGTATCTTTGCCCTTGCACCTGCTTAAACCCAGCAGGGCATCATCTTGGAGGCAGCAGGACTTCTAAACTTGCATCTCACAACAACAGCAGCAGCACCAACCATATTTATTCATAATAAATAATATTCAGAAACAACCACATGTATCTTGTTAGGTTTTTTTTTTTTTAGTGTATGTTATTCTGTATTTAACCATTAAGCTCTGGGACTTAAGAATTAAAGCAGTGGTGTGGAAGCTTTGGTCCTCCAGATGTTTTGGACCACAACTCCCACAGTCCTTTATCATTGGCAATATAGGCTCGAAATTCTGGGAGTTGCCATGGAAAACATCTGGAGGGCTAAAGTTTCTCCACCCCTGAATTAAAGCTTCATGGTGGAGAACAGAAGATGGTCACTGATAGATGTGAAGTCTTGCATTGCACACCCAAGCAGTTTGTCCTGGTTCAATTTACATTTGTTGCTCACACAGAAATGTTTCATTATTCCTGGAAGGTGTGTTTCAAGAGCCTACAATTAACAGCCAAGTCAGCCAGATTTCTCCTCTACTTCACACAGGCACCTTCTCTCTCATCCTCCTCTGAACAAAATTTGTTGTCTCTTCATCTGCCCTGTCACTGACCCATTACAGAAACTACCACTGCCAGTTCACCTGCCAACAGTTGATATGGATGGAATGGATGGATTTGTCCAATTTTGTCATAACACACGCCAAAGAGATGTACAAGGACAGTACGTGCAACACATTCAGATTTCTTGAGAGGGTAACATATAACTAAGCATTCAAGTTCCCTTGATCTCCCCCCACCCCAATGTTTTGCAAGTGATGTAGCACTGAACTATAACAGCTCTGAGCTGGGAAAGAGTATGGCCAGTTCACTGGGGATAATAAATGTTGCCCCACAGCTTTCTTTCCTTCATTGACCCCCCTTCTTTCCCTTTCTTTCTCCTCCCTTCTCTCAGCACTGCCCAGGTATCCTTTAGGGTTGTGAGTTAGAGAGAGCCAGGGAGAGGCTGGTTGGGGTGGTGGGAAATTCCCCCCTCCATGGATGTGTGGCTTCTTATTCTCACTCTTTTTCCTCTACACATTGTTAGGCACAATGGCATGTACCTTTGTGTGTGTGTGTGTGTGTGTGTGTGTGTGTGTGTAAGTAAGCATTATCTCGTATATAAGTGCACACACACGCTTCATACAAGTGCATCCTTAAAGGGCTCTGCCTCTGAATGTGCTTACAGCAATCCCAGTCTGTCAATGATCTTATTGCTGAACTAAGGAATCAACATCCAAAGGAAAAATGGTTTTAGGAAACATAGGAACGTGTCGACCCTAGGGGCATCACCCCAGAAAGAGCTAATGTGGAACCATCACATACTTCCCCACTGAAGACATCATCCTCAGGAGGATCAAGAAGATACACACACGCCACTGCCTCAGAAGACTCAAAGGTGATCACACAAAGGCAGAAAGCAAAGGAATCACAACGTGTGTGGAGATGCTTCCAGAAAAAGAGGGCCACACAGGCTGTCCAAAAACATTTTTGGAAAAAAAAACAGCAGAAGCAACTAGAAGTCCACTTCTAGTTTTGAAACAGTAGCATTTAGGGGTGTTCAGGTGTGGAGGTAGGCCTCTGATGAGATATTTCCAAGTCAGATCAAAGCAAAGTGCTCTGCTTATATACCGCCCCATACCACTTCAAGTAGTGCCTGGGTGGTTTACAGTTTCATTATTGCAGGCTACACATCACCCTCCCTCCCCCACAGCAAGCTGGGCACTCATTTTACCAACCTCTGAAGGATGGAAGGCTGAGTGAACCTTGAGCCTGCTACCTGGAATTAAACCCCAGGTCATGAACACAGTTTTACCTGCAGTACAGGCATTTAACCACTAAGCCCCATGAGGTTCATCACCAGTCTTGGGAGATTCTGGGAATGACAACTTTCTCCCACCCGGGAAAGAAAAGGGTGCCAAGAGAGGGCAGTGGCTGCACACACAACGGGGCAAAGGGAACTGCATGGAGCCCTACCATTCCACTCCTCCCTGCTTTAAAAGGATTCGCTCTTCTGGTTGCTGTTGTGCGGTTTGGTGCTGTATCTGCCCCTGGATTTCCAAGTGTGCCTTGGGGGAGTGTCATGATCCTTGACCCTGGTCTATAGGGGGAAAATTTAACACCTTTCCAGCTCAATTACATTAAGAAGATGGGTGTCTTCTGTCTTGCGTTGACCCTTTCTCTGCTGTTTTATTTTACCACCCCTTTGCTTATAAAATAGCCTACAAAATTATTCTCCACAGGAAATGAAAATCAAATGTTTTATTTGTACAAATCCCATCCTTTTATCTCAAGACAAACATTTAGTGTGCCACCAGGAGTGGAAACGTGTGTGTGTGTGTGTGTGTGTGTGTGTGTGTGTGTGTGTGTGTGTTCCATCCTTTGCCAATGCCAGGGATGGTTGCCCTATTCTTGTTTCACAGGACGGAAAAGCTAGACTATGGCTTGGCTCAGAGTGTGTATGCTTGGCAGAGGGTGGTCTCTTTGGAGTCTCAGATGTGCGTTTGATCTCATTTGCAGGATTTCAGCCGCCACCTCGCAATCCCACAGTTGCACAAATCCCACCCTTGCTTACAGGCCATGAAAGTCAGGTGTTTAATATGCTAAAAACCCCAGCAGCGACACACTCTACTCCGCTTTGCAAGCGTAATGCCTAATGGGGCCCTGGGGCTTCTAGCTTGCCTGCATTTCTGTACGGAGGCTCTCCCTTCTCCTTTGCACCCCGATTTCCCACACAGTCCCCAGGAAAGAGCTGCCACCTGCTTGCTCGTGTGTAGTCCTCCCAGGCAAGGGAATGGGGGCGGGGAGGGAAGAAGGGAAACAAGCCCTTGGTTTTTAGCAACCAAAAAGGGGTGATTAACCAGTGGCACAATGTGGAAGGCGTTGGAGGAATCTCCTTCATGCTTCCTAATCAAGGCCAGGGAGAAAAACACAACAATTCACTGCACAGACTGTCAAACTGTTAATAAATTGATTGATTGAGCTAAAGACAAAACAATTCCACATGAAGCAGCCCCCCTCCCTCCTGCTTGCAATCTGGTGTCTAATATGTTATTTGAATGACTTCCAGATTTTTTTTCCAAATAAGTTTCTTTCTACCCCTTGCTTTTATGCGTGATGCAATTTCAAAAGGTCCGTGTAAACCTTGTACAGTAGTAGAGAAAGACCCATGTAGCAGCTATCAAATCTGCCCCGCACTGCCAAGTTACTTTGTCGTGTATTATTGGGGACTGGGTGCCAGCCGACCTTTGGAAATGTATTTCTCAAAAGGAAAAGGAAATGCAAGAACAAGGCTGGGCGATACCTTTTAGAGATGGGCACGAAAGGAAAAATGAAACACTGTTTCGTCGTTTTGTTAAGTAACAAATTACTTTGTTAGGTAACAAAATGGTAGGACGTTTAGTTTCGTTTAGTTTCATAATGAAACTAAACGTTTAGTTTCGTTTAGTTTCATAATGAAACACTATTTTTTCCCCTCTAGAATGAAACGATTCACTCTAGAGCAGGCCTGCACAAGGTGTCAACCACGGGCAACCGGTAGCCTGTGGGGCCGTCAGAAGTAGCCCATGAGGTCTCCACCAGCCTCCTGATCCACTGCCAGTGGAGATGTATTCAGGGTGGGTCTAGAGCAGTGGTTCTCAACCTGTGGGTCCCCAGATGTTCCTGGACTACAACTCCCAGAAGCCTCCACCACTCGCTGTGCTGGAAGGGGTTTCTGGGAGATGCAGTCCAGGAACATCTGGGGGCCCACAGGTTGAGAACCACTGGTCTAGAGTGACTAACATGCCGCATGCGCTCAGTCATCTCTAGCGTGGCCGAGCAGACTCACAGCCGTGATGAAGCTCCCCTGCCATTTTGGTCCTTTAGGACCAAGGCGAGCATAGTGTCATTTCATTTCATTTCATAACAAAGCCACTTTAACAATTCATTACAAATGAAACAAAACAATACTACTAAAACAATGAAACACTATTTTTCCATTTCATCCCCATCTCTAATACCTTTATGAGACCATTAATATCTTAAAATCCAGCCAACTTTAAAGTCCTGCGTGGAGAACATGGTGGACATGGATTGGATGGAGAGGAAAGTCCCATAATCAAGGAGACCATGGTTTCAATCCTCTCCTATCTGTGAAATCACTGAGTGACTGGAGCTTTGAACCTAATCTTCTTCTTGGGGATTGTTGTGAAGACAAAATGGGTGGTGGTGGTGAACTATATATCCCAGCATGGGCTTCTCTGGAAATAGGTTGATTATAAACATAACAAATCTGACACTGATATTGATATTGGTACTGATATTGATATTGATTTGTATACCACCCATCTAGCCTAAGGCCACTCTGGCATGGTCAAACAATAAAACAATACTACAAAGACAAAACAAAATTGATGTATAAGCATCATCAAATAAAACAATAATTAAATGATCCCAAATTCCAAATTAACAAGTTACACATTAAGTATTAAATATTTTAAAGGCAGTAGAATTAACTCATAAATAAATAAACAGCTGGCTGACTAACTCAGTGCTGTAAATGTCTGGCCATGGAGCCAAAGGTTGAGAGTTCAATGCCCTCTTGGGTCTCCTGGGAGAAGAGCCAACCTGTGTAGCCTTGGGCAACCTGCACGATCCCAGGGGGCTCCCACAAGAAGGGAAGGATCAGCCACTTATGAGTATTCACTACCCGGGGAACCCCGAAAAGAGTCGCCATAAGCCAGAACCGACTTGATGGCATGCAATTATTATTATTATTATTATTATTATTATTATTATTATTATTATTATTATTATTATTATTATTATTATTATTATTATTATTATTATTATAAATAAATAAATAAATAAATAAATAAATAAATAAATGCCTCCGCTGTTGCCCTTAACCACCCACAAGGCAATACAACAACTGATAGACTTTGTGTTTATGACTACTGTACTTATAACCGTGTTGCTCGAATGTAATGCTTGTCTATTAATGCTCTATGATGTCCCTCAATTCCTTGTTCTCAAATACTTGAACATGTCTTAATTGTACTGGACTGTATATTATCCTTCATTACCGTAAGCCGCCTTGGGTCCTTTTCCAAGGAGAAAGGCAGGGTAAAAATACTCTAAAATAAATAAAATAAATAAACTATCTGCACTTCTCCTGGCCAGCTCATATTTGAAGTGGGTAAAAACTAGAAGCAGTCAAAAGGTGTACCTCCTTGAGCAAACTTCCCTTGCTTTACACTCTCCATAACTCCCATCATCTCCAACCATTAATCATCTGCTGGCTGGCAGATGATGGGAGGCATGGGGGACACCCAGTTGGAGAACTCGGGGCAAGCAGGTTGCGCTCCCAGGCACAGAGACGAGGATTAAAACTCTCTTCTCGGCAGTGAGGCTCAGTTGTGACATTGAGTAGTTATATCACTCATTCCGCCCTGCTTGGCAAAGTGGCTTCAGGGGCATCCAAGGAAACACAGGCTCTTCCGAACTCCTTCACCGAACGTCAGAATTAGAGATGGGCACGAAACGAGCAATTTTTTGTTTTTGTTTTCGTTTTTTCATTTCGTTATGTAACGAAACGAAAAACGAATTTTTGCCTCCAAATGAAACGAAACGAACAGAAACACCAGAAATTTTGTCGTCCGTTTCGTTTTCATTATGGCAAATACATTGAATTGTAGAGATGGGAACAAAACAAGCAATTTTTCGTTTTCGTTTTCGCTTTTTCGTGTCGTTACGTAATGAAATGAAAAACGATTTTTTTGCAAAAATTTACGAAAAACGAAAACGAACCGAAACGGATCCCCTAAATGACAAACGACAAACGAAACACCATTTTTTTGAGTCGTGCCCATCTCTAGTCAGAATCAAAACTGGAGGAAAGGGTGCCTACAGCAGAGGAGACCTCTCGTCTTGAGCAAAGGTAAAGACTTTCCCTCTTCCTGTCCTCTTATTTCAGTACCTGCCAGGAAGGATCTGCCAGCCACACTTCTTTCCTCTCCCAGCAGTAGGGAGCTATCATAAGTGGAAGCGAGTGGAGCGAATTATCGGCATCCACTCCATGTGCTCTTCGTGCTGAAATCCGGGAGCCCGGTTCCCCATCCCTTCCTCTGTGCCAATTCTTAAGCTTCTTCTATTTACAGTAACTATAAAATATTTACACAAGCTATAAAGGGATTTCAAGCCCCTGTTGGAGCACTGATATTAAATAATAGTGCATAATAAAGCAATAGCAGATGCATTAACCGTATGGATGGGGAGCTCATTGCTAACCCAATTCTCCTCTCCTGGCATTCACAGAGTGAAAACTGGACTGGACTCTTAAGCCTGGGAAGAAATCCACTGACGTTTAGGCTGTTTCCAACCTCAGTCCCAGCTCAGATATCACAGATCCATCTCTGGAGTTTTGGGATTCCCCAAATTGAGGTGCATGCATCGGCTCTCAGGTCTCTCATGTGTCCCTCGATTGCCATCACATGGTACACCTCACCCAGGTGCATGCCTCCTGAATATATTCCCACTGCTGCTCCCGTAATTTCAGAGTTGGCCATGTTTCTTTGTGGAAGAAGTATGGGTAAGCGGGGGAAGAAGAGTCCTAATACATCCACTTGTCACTGCGCACCCCAGTGGTTGAACTGCTGTACTGCAGCTATAATTGTGCTCACGACCTAGGGTTCGATTCCAGCTAGCATACTCAAGGTTCACTCGACCTTCCATCCATCCGAGGTCAGTAAAATAAGTACCAAATTCTCTCTGTGGGGTAGGCAAGGTGTAGCCTGCATAATTACTTGTAAACTGCCCAGAGAGTGCTTTAAGCACTATAGGGTGGGAATATAAGCAGTATGCTTTGCTTTTGCTTTTTGAACTCTGGATTCCTCAAAAAGCTGAGCAATGGATGTCTGCATCTTTCAAGGCTGAAGCCTGGGGGAAGGAGTCCATTTGCATTGTACAGACTCCTTGGTCTGCCTAATAGCAGGAAGACAACTGGATCTCCTGAGGAGAACTCTGATGCCAACACACACTTCCTCCAGCTGGTTTTACACATTTGCATTTTCCTTGGCTCTAACTGCAGATCCTGACACCCTAAGATATGGGCAGGAGGATTTTTGTACAGTACTTTGCTGTTTCTGATCCTCATGATCAAGCTCTGCAGAGCTCTGCAGGATTCCAACACTTGGTTGGTTGGTTTTTAATATTCCAGTGATCTAATAAAGGTATCATCGTCGTCGTTGTCATCATTGTCGTTGTCGTTGTCGTTGTCGTTGTCGTTGTCGTCGTCATCATCATCATCATCATCTGTCTTCAGTTCTGATTTATGGCAAATCTTAAGGCAATTCTGGCTTATGGGAAATCTTTTCAGGGTTTCTGAAGTAGAGAAATCACAGAAGAGATTGACTCTTCCCTTCTTCTGGGTTTGCCCCGGGGACTGTGTAGCTTGCCCGAGGCCACTCAGGTTGGTTCTTCTCTCTGGAGGCACAGTGAGGAATCAAATTCCCAGCCTCTGGCTTCGAAGCCAGAGACCTAAACCACTGAGCAATCCAGCCAGCTAATCAATTTATTTCCCACCCTCCGGTGAAACTGTACAAGCACCACCTGCCTCTTTTTCTTCCGTTGTTCGAATGAAGTAACATAAACATGACTGCACATCTAACATCTCTGTTCTGTCCCAAAGAACACAGTCTAAGAAGGTACCAGCTCTATACTATCCAAATGGGGATGACTTTTGGTGAACTCCTATAATCCCCAGTTTGGAAGTAATAGGATCATGGGAGTGGAACCACAATAGAGGTAGAGGGCACCAGCTTAGAGAAGGCTGACCAAAGGCATGCCCCTTCAGAGTGTGAGGCACTACCATGATCTCTAACCAGTTTCATGAGTCCTGGAGGAAACTGCTGCTGAACATAACTGCTCTTCTTGCTTCTTAAATCCAATGCACAACTTTGGTGTAATCTAGTTGTGCTTGTTTATATTATCAGGAATTCATATGTTTAGTTTATTGCCAATAAAGGATTTTATTAAAAAATTCAAAGCTCAGTGAATTTGTTTTTGTGTTATGCTCCAATCTGATTTCTTTGAAATTTGTATTTTTTTTATCATTAGCTGGCATGTATGCCTTTGTTTTCCACAAAAAGGTGCGGATATAAATTAAAAACATAAAAATTAAATAAAGTCTCTATTTGCATTCTTCATTTGCTCTGCGAGAAGAAACTGCCCATGACTCTCCCCTTTGGGTGAAACAGGCGCTAGAGAGGCCTAAATTATCCTGCAATATGACATTGTAACTTCAAAATAGACCACGGCAGATGCTGTATACAAAGTGCCAGGCTGCTTACCGCATGGTGCCCTAGGGTTAACCTACTTCTTAGTCCCTGCTAAATAAACTCATTCCTAATTAAACTTATTAATCAATGGGATATACATAAGTTGACACAAGAAGTCTAACTCATTCAATGACGCTGCTCCAGTTTGGAGTAATTCTCCCACAGTGTTTATATGCATGTACTCACATACACTCTGTGGATTCTGGAGTGCATTCAGCAATACCACATGAAACTTGGGATTGTTGTAGATCACAAGCTGATTATGAGCCAACAGTGTGATGTGGCGACCAAAAAGGCAAATGCTGTCTTAGTCTGCCTTAATAAAAGTATAATCTCCAAACCCCACAAGGTACTAGCTCCTTTCTATTCGGCATTGCCTTAATAAAAGTATAATCTCCAAACCCCACAAGGTACTAGCTCCTTTCTATTCGGCATTTTTGAAGTGTGGTGTCCAGTTGTGGACACCACACTTCAAAAAGGATGATGACAAACTGCTGCAAGTTCAGAGGAGGTGTGACAAGGATGATCAGGGGACTGGAAACCAAATCTTAAAAGGAAAGGCTGAAAGAACTGGGCGTGTTTAGCTTGGGGTTGGGGGTGGGAAGAGAGAGAAAAAAGAGAAAGAGACTGAGCAGAGATGTGAGAGCACTTGTTAAGGCATTATTATAGCAATAGAATCAATTACTGTACTTCGAGAGGTGGTGAATGCTGCAGACATTTGGTATAAATTTAGACAGCCACCTGACGGATTTACTTTGGTTTGGATCCCTGCATCAAGCAGATGGTTGGAGTCAATGGCCTCGTAGGCCCCCTCCAACTTCATGATTCTACGATTTACTGTGCCAACCCCTATGAAAGGGTAGATCCGTTTTACTTTATCACACAGGCCACTAGGCATTTTAATTCTATTGCTTGAAATGGATTGGAGGTGATATTAGTCCAAGGCTGAGACAACTGCCATCATTTTTGTATCCTGCATTTTTTCTCCACTTGCATTTATTAAAAAACAAAAACAAAGCAAATACCTGGGAGGTGTTTCCAACATCTGCTTGGCCACCCAAGACAAACAGGATGGATAAAGCCTAGAAAGTTATGCCATAGTGCAGGGGGAGATGCAATGTTTTTCTCCACCACATTCATTCATTCATTCATTCACACACACACACACACACACACACACACACACACACACACACACAC
>JAHTLZ010000010.1:302171-325737 GCA_023846285.1 Phrynocephalus versicolor
CACACACACACACACACACACACACACACACACACACACACACACACACACAAATATACCTGGTCTTTCACCTTGAAATGGACCTAATATAGCTTACAACAATCAAAGGGCAAAAGGGCAGTATTTAAGTTAGCAATGAGTATACTATAGCGTCAGGAGTTAGTAAAAAGTTAAATGAACCAAAGTGAAGCCATGTTGATATTTTTGCTTATGCCTTGTCCAAACGTTTATGCCTTGATGAAATGCTTATGCCTGCACAAAAGTGAACGGAGAAAGGCAAGCGCAGATGAGCCAAGGACACAGATAAGAAAGTGATGGGGAGGAACCATAGTGGGAATGGCTCCGGTTAAGTTGCAAAGTGATGTGGAATGTTGTGATTGTGCATAATGAAGGTAGGGTACAATTTCCGCCAAGTGCGTGTGTGGGGAGACTCACCTGGTTGCCTTTTTTCAGCTGAATAAACAGACCAATTTGGATCTCTCCCTGGTAGTGGAGAGCAGCAGAAACACCCAAAGCCTGCCAGTCTGGAACTGATTTCGGAACAACCATAGGCAACCTACAACGAATGACCATATGGTCCAAGTTCCCCTAGGGAGGAAAGTTGCATGTGCTGACGAGGCTCCATATTACTGGCTTTTCCCCCTGACTTAAAAGTTTTAATCATTTTATCCCCCCATCTGTTCAATCAATATGCAGAACATATACAGAAAAACCAGACTAGATTCAGATGAAGGAGGACTTGTGAAGAAGGGATTGGATTGTTTTCCATGGCTTCAGAGATTAGGACGTGGGGCAATAATCTCAAACTACAGGAAAAGAGATTCAATTTAAACATTAGGAAGAATTTCATGACAGTCGGAGCTGTTCGGCCGTGGAATATGCTGCCACGGAGGGTCGTGGGGTCTCCTTCTTTGGAGGTTTCTAAGCACAGGCCGGATGGCCATCTGTCGGAAATATTGTGATGGGGTTCCTGCATGGCAGGGGGTTGGACTGGATGGCCCTTGAGGTCTCTTCCAACTCTATGATTCTATGGCCATTACTTCACGAGCCGCTCGCTTCGCGGTAAGCCGTCATTTGCGTGCGAACCGACCGCTTCAGTCCGCACGCTCCTCCCTTTTGGCTGCGACGTCACCCCGACCACGCCCCCTTTAGCGTGCTCCAACCGGGGCAAGTGATGCCCCTGGCGGAGGACGGGAATCTCTTCGCTTCGCATCTCGCTTCGCACCCAGCGCCACGTGTGGTCTCAGTTTTTGGCTTTTATTTCAAGTTTTTTTAAAAAATATTCAAACAGGGATATCGATGCATCGCTATATTGTTTCATCGCTTTGCGCTGTTACTTCCTCGCTCAAGTAGCAGCGGCGGCGGCGGCGGCGGCGGCGGCGGCGGCGGCGGCGGCGGCGGGCGCAGGAGGAGCCGCTGCTGCCTCGCCCGGCCAGAGCAGGGCACCCAGGGCAGGCAGCGTGCAAGCGGCGGAGGGCGGGCGGCTGTGCCATGCGGGGCTCCCCCCGAGTAGCGGCGGCGGCGGCGGGGGGGGGCTGCCAATGATGCCAGGAAACAAAACACAGGATCGTACAGTAACCACGCTCTGTCGTGAATGACAGCCAAGCATTGATGCATCGATACACCGGTCCCTTTTTTTTAAAAAAAAATCAAAGAACGCGGGAAACGGGGGAAGAACATCAGTGCTTTAATGCGAATGGAGCTCGTGAGGTCATTCTCGATTCGAACGGAAAAGCGGCCCGCGTGAGTACAGGGGAAAAGGGGTGGGGGCGAAGGGAGACCACGTGATCGCCTTCGCATTCAAAGCGAAGGCAATCACGCTGCGAAGCGAAGAGCCTCGTGAAGTGACGGCCTATGATTCTATCAATTTCTATGAAAACCAGTTGTAAAAACATCAGCCATTTAAGACATACAGATGACACCATCTTACTGGCAGAAAGCAGCAATGACTTGAAACAACTTTTAGTGAAAGTCAAAGGAGAACATGCCAAAAGCAGGACTGCAGTTGAACATGAAGACAAAACTCATGACTGCAGAAGAAGTACACTTGACAAGGGAGAAACTGAAATAGAGAGTTTGTATGCCTTGGTTCAGTCATCAATCCTAATGGAAACTGCAGTCAGGAAATCAGAAGAGTGAGACCCAGAAGGGTAGCAATGAAGGATGTGGAAAAGATGAAGTATAAGGATGCATTACTAGAGACCACAACCAAGATCTCCAACACTTGCATTTCCAGCCACCATGTACAGGTGTGAAAGGCTGTAAAAAATTGATTTGTTCAAAATGCGGAGAGCTTTGTAGACACTTTGGACAGCCAGAAAGACAAACAAGTGGCGTCCTAGATCAAATCAAGCCTGAACTATCTGTGGGGGGGAAAATAATGAAGCCGAAGCTTACTCTGGGCACATAATGAGAAAGCAGGGTTCTGTGGAAAAGACAATGATGTTGGGAAAGGTGGAAGGCAGCAGGGGAAAGGGGAGGACCAAATACAAGGTGGATTGACTCCCTGAAGGAAACGGCAGCCTTGAGTTTGCAAGAGCTGAGCAGGGCTGTTGAAGATAGGACATTTTGGAGATCACTCATTTGCAGGGTCGCCATTAACTGCAGGTGACTTGATGACACATTACAACAAACAATGGCAAAACTGGGATTTTGTTCAGTTGGACCCTGACCTACTCTGGACATAGATGTCCTGTATTGATGGACTTGATTACCTTTCTATCACTATGCTTCCCCTATTGCCATACTGTACTAATGAGGAAAGAAACAGGACCAAATTAGTGGTGACCTTTAGGATCCTATAAATAGAGAGGTGCAGTCCCCATACAAAGGCCTACTATGATGAGTGAATTACAATTTTAAAGTAGCTGTAGGGCAAGGGTTTTCAGCCCCACCAACCCCAGCCATCCCAATCTGCACCGTTTACTTAGTGACCTTGACCTAGTCCAGTGGTTCTCAACCTGTGGTTCCTCAGATGTTCCTGGACTGCAACTCCCAGAAGCCTACACCACTCACTCTGCTGGAAGGAGTTTCTGGGAGTTGCAGTCCAGGAATATCTGGGGACCCACAGGTTGAGAACCACTGGACTAGTCCTTGAGTTTAGGTCGGATTGACACAGCTTGTTGCAGCTAACTGACAAGATGGCGGAGCATGTCTCGGTTGCATCCTCTTGCTAATTAACAGGAGTTGTTGTGTGTGTTTAGCTGTCACAATTTACCCAAAGCTTTTTGCAAGCACCAGAAGGATTCTGGGCAACATCTGTCAACCTCTTCTGCCTTGTAGGGCTGTTCTGAGGAAAGAGGGGGTGAAAAGAGACATGTGTGTGCCACTTTAAATCCATCGGGTGAGAGGCAGGATTATAAAAATGTAATAAAAACAAAAATGTAAGATGTACTACTGGTGAAGGTCAGGGCATCAGCATGTGATTGGGGAACCCTGCATTCAATTATTCTATATGAAAATGTTAGATGGGGGTGGGGATCAGGGTAAGGAGAGAGCACTTTCTATCTGCTCAGAGGTACTCCTCCCTCCCCCTCCTGTGGTTCAAGGCTGAATGCCACCTTTTAAGAAGTCATTCCTTAATCCCTGTTGATCTTACATCAAATTAAGCTCTATCTATAATGGATATTCTTATCGAAAGCTTCCCGGCCAAGTTTCAGATTTGGATGCTGGAGCTTGCTAGCAAGGAGGTACTGTTTCTCTAATATTATGCTGCTTCTGGTGTGCTTTAATTAAATGTACAGCAATTTACATATGGCAGCATCCAAATATTTTGGCGAGTGGGAGGAGGATCCGAAATGGTGACTGTTTTCCTTTATCACCTAACTTAAATACTTGAGACTAATGCAAAACAAAATCCCGCCTCAGAGCGAAATGGTGAGAAGGTATATCTTTATTTATTCTCATCCATTTTGCACTGCAGGCGCCCTAAATCTTTCTAGGCAGAGGCATTTTTAGCCAGAGATTTCTGAGAAGACTGAAGGTGACAATGCTGTGGTTTCAGTTTGCCAACAAGGCAGTGTGTTCTTGTAGCTATGATTTAAAACACAGCAACTCTTCAGCACCGGCAGCTTCAAGAGATGTGTGTATAGCAAAAGCACAACACAGGCTAGGAGGGTAGGCCTGAAATTGTGTGGGCAGTGCCAATGGCTGGAGGGCTCTCTAAGGTTTCCTTGTGTGTGTGTGTGTGTGCGCGCGCACGCTTTCACTCCTGCTCAGCTGCTTGTTGCTCCCCCTATTAGCACAATTAATTAAATGCATGTCTTTTGGTTTCTCAACACATAGTCTGAGTTGTTTTAAGTCTTGGGATGAGTGGGCAAGTGTTTCTGAGATACAGATGGTTGTTTTGCTCAGATACTTTACATATCCAAAGCATGCTTTGTGGCAGAGTGTAGTGTGGTTTCCATTTAGGCCATAATTCCCAGAATACCTTTAGTCGGTACGCTCAGGAGCCATGCTGGCAGGGGAATTGTGGGAGTTGTAATTCAAAAGCATAACTTTGCCAAGCTTTTGCTTTGTGACGGGGTGTGTGTGTTGATTTTAAGAGGAAGGGAATCTAGGCAGAGTTGTATCGTCTTGCAAAGAATACATCAAACACAGTAGTTCCGTTAATGGAATCTGCCATGTTTTGTGTGTAGGAAGGTCATAATTGACTGTATATAGATATGGCAGTCTTGGGGCTGCGTTTACAGCAGTATAGGCCTGATGGCTGCCACCCTAAAATAAGTGCTGTAAAGGGATTCAGGACTCAAGCCATAAAAATTATGACAGCATCATAAAGAGACAGGCATGGATCTCTAAGGATTACTCCTGTGTGGCCCCAGGGGGTATTTTAATGTACATGTGTTTTCATAATAAATTCTACTCTGGGGCACCACTGACCTGACTGATTCTCACCCATCATGTCTGCAAGCTTGTGGAGTTTCTTGGCTCACTCTCACTTAAATGTTAAATAAATAACTAGCCTTAAGCACAGGGACTGCTTAGCATTTAGATGGCAAGGAAGTGCTTGAATGCTCACGGCACCAACCAGGCCGGGAAGAGAGAGACTGAGAATGAGGGAGAAAGACAATCCAAGTGCGGTATCCTCACTCAGGCTGATACTTCACGTCCCTCTCGCTGCAGTTCGCGGCCCCGCTGGAGACCGGTTCGAAGGAACGTAACCTCACGTCCTTGTGGGGTCAATCCGAGTTCACCCCAACCACGTCCCCTGAACTGCGCTCCAAGCGGGGTGAGAGATTCCCGTCCTGGAGCTCGGAAATCTTTTCAATCTACTTCTCGATCCATGTTGAAAACCGATTTCAACACGGAGGCAAGTTCACCTCAGCTCGAGGAAGGACGTGAAGTAACCACTTCAGTTGAGATGGTACCCACTAGAGATGGGAACGAAATGCCAAAATGGTGTTTCGTGTTCGTTATTCGGGCCCTGGGGCCCACTTCATTCCGTTTCCGTTTTTCAGACCCCCGGGGCCCGCTTCGTTTCCGTTTCTTCATTTTTCGGGTACGGCAAGCTGCGGCTGCAGGGAGCCCTCCCAGGGCCAGGCGCCACTGGAGCCAGAGGCATGCGGGCCGGAAGAGTGTTCCCACGGCCGCGGGGAGCCCTCCTGGGGCTGGGGCAAGCCTCCTGGGAGAGCCATCCCGCAGCCATGAGGAACCCTCCTGGGGCTGGGCGTCGCTGGAGCCAGTGGCAAGCCTGCCGGGAGAGCGATCCCGTGGCCACGGGGAGCCCTCCTGGAGCCGGGCGCTGCTCCAGTCACCACCCACAACAGGCCGCCACCCCGAAGCACCACTGAGCGCCGCCTTCCCTTGGGCCCCCTCCCCAAGGACTGATCCGCCGCTCCGTCCACCACCCCCATCGGGTCGCTACCCCAGAACTCCACACAGCACCGCCCTAACTGGGGCCCTTCTCACCAGGAACCACTCTGCCCAGGGAGCCGGCGCCCCAGCAGACCGCCGCCCCACACCCCCCCGGGCCTAGACCCCGGGAAGCCTGTGGGGGGGGTGCCGCTGCACTCCCGCCTGTGCTCCAACGATGCCCTCCGCTCCTGCTTCTGAGCTGGCTGCACCGTCGCCGCTTCGCCATGTGGCCAAGATGGCGCCGGGCGCAGCCAAGCTCCAACATCCTCCCCTCCAAAGCCTGCCGAGTGCCGACAAAGAGGCCAAGATCCCGGAGCCCAGCACTCATAAGGGCTCAGATCCCGCCTCTTCTCGTGAGACCGGCAAAGTCTCGCGTCGGCTCCGGCGGAGAGGGGGCAAAGAGGCTCCGCCAGGCCCAGCCCCCTCCGCTTGTTGAATGGCAGCCCGGATTCCAGCCCCCTCTCGCCGCCCTCCGCTGTTCCATTTTTCATCGCACTAGCGGCGCGACACTAGTAACGGAAACGAACAGAACCGAAGAAAATTTTCTTGGTTCTGTTCGGTTCAAGCCTGCCCCATTGCAACAGTCATTATTCGTACTGTTACGTAATGGAACGAATAACGGAGAACGGTAACGAAAAAATGGTCGTTTCGTGCCCATCTCTAGTACCCACCTGAATCAACCCAGACTTTCTTAAAATAAGCTCCTTGTAGGCTTTCTCACTATTCATTGTCTTAAACTGATTTTTAAATCTTTTTTTAAAAAAAAACTCATACCTTGCTTTTTGTCCTACCGAGCCTCTCCTAGGTCACCATCACAAATTATAAACAAAAAGACACCCCAATAACTAATTCACTTACAATAAAATGGAGAGATGAAAACTTGCAGCGACAAGGTCTGGGTGGGAAGGGAGGGGAGTCTAATCAAGCTAAACACTTATAAAATCAAAATGTCTTCACATTACCTCAATAGACTCAGGAAGGGATCTTATGATCGATCACGCAAGGAAAGAGGAGAAGAAGCTTACCTGAGGGGTGAGAGTGTATCCAGAAGCAGAACCCCTGAACTCCCCCCTCCCTGCCAATTTTTTCTTCCATTTTATTTCCCAGGAACTAAAAGTTCCTCTCTCTTTTCAGTTAAAGAATCATATATTTCCATGGCCAAATAGCAGAAGGCCCGTGTCACCCAGAACTTAGAACTGCCCCGCTACCCTCTTCCAGCTGTCAACTGTGCCACTGTCACCAATCTATTATATTTCCACAACCAGGCAGACAACCCTATCTCCAATGCCTCGAAATTGTGTTTAGCCTCCAGGCGGCTGCCTCCACACAGCTTAGAGTTTTGGACTTGTCACAACAATTGGGGCACGATCTGTGACCACTGAAAGAGCCTCAACAGAGAAGCCAGAGAGGGAAAAAAGACAAAGAGGAGAAGAGAGCCACTAACACACACACAGCTATTAAAGTGGCTGCTGGTACTCTGATATGTCCTACATATATATACTCAGAGGATGGGTGGTAGTGGTGGTGGTTGTGAGGGCTCACTTCACGAGGAGCCTCACCTCATCCTAAAGACAAATGACAAAGCTAAATAAAATTATATGCTCATGCATTATATGAGGGAAGAAATTATGTGCCATTCTTTACCTTAAAAATATTTTTTGCCCCTCTTCTCTACCAATGAGGGGGCTTCATCTGACCTTTCAGAGAGCCTGCAAACAAACACCCGGAAGCAAAACAGATGAGGGCAGCCAGGTGCCACTGCTCTACCTGGACCGCTCACATCTACTCGCTCATCTGCCAGCACGGAATAGCGAGTCTGAATGTGATGGCCTTCTTCAGAAATAAACTACTGTGGGTTAGGAAACTTTTATTGACATGAACACATGAGGGGAACAGTAGTATCTGAGGAATTTGGAAACATCCTGAAGGGAGAGAAAGAGGAGGCGAGAGGTAGAATCAGACTCTGGTGCCTCTCCATCTCCACCTGCCATTGACTGCTTGATGTGAGCAAGGCTGAGTTGGAGGCCAGCATTCATTCACTGGGATGATGCTGTGAGTGAGCTGAACTTTGATGACTAGATTCAAGTCCCAGCCCCACAGGTGTTCTTACTTCTCTCCTTCCTTTTTAAAAAATCTTACATAATATCATAACACTATTTTAAAAAAAGATTGGAGGAAAACAGTAATTAACCTTTCCCCCACAGGAACAGAAGCTGTCAGTAAGGAACAATTAAAAGAATCAATTCAAACAATTAACATCACTGAGGGGAGGAAGGCAGAGGGGCTTTAATGAAACTCAAACATCCTGCTCTCCGATCTCCCCACCCCCAATTTTAGTTAAATCACATCTTCTAGTAACATTTTGAAACAGCCACACTCTCAATACTTTCTAATGACAGGAACAAAAATTCCACACCACATGTATTCATCAGTTCCCAATGCATAGAGGCGTTGTGACAGGGTGAGGCCCATTCTGGCCATTGAGGTGGTGGGGGACCTAAGTGTAGCCAGCAAATGGTGGGCAGAGCCTGACGCTCTCTCTCTCTCTCTCTCTCTCTCTCTCTCTCTCTCACACACACACACACACACACACACACACACAGAGAGAGAGGGGGGGGAGGTAGACAAGTAAGCATCAATACATGAGATACAGACATACAATATACACCACACAGAGATACTGAGTCACCACCAACCCCATCCCTTTAATTTGTAACTTACCTGAGGAAGAGAAAAGCATGGCTTGCCTCCAAAACAGAAGCGTTTCTGTTTGTTGCATGGCTTCAAAACTGGACAGTGGAATTATTTCTTCAGATTTGTGGCGTTCTTTCTCCTTCCATAAATGTTCTTTGTTATTTTATTTATTTATATACAGCCTGTCTTCCAACCAGAACTCTGGGCAGTTTACAACAACACAAAAGAAGAGAATAAAAAAAAATGCAACAATAGCAAACACAATAATAAATACTAAAACAGCAATAAGCACAATAATAAAAACAAATAGCAAACAAACCAGCAGGCAGTCTTACTTAACTGCCCCCCCCCAAAGTATTAATGGTTGCTAAATGCCACTTTAAAGGCAGACATGGTCTCTGCAAGGCGAATCTCACTCTGAAGTTTGTTCCGTAATGTCGGTGCGACCACTGAGAATGCCCAATTCCTCATGATTGTCTTTTGGGCCTCTCTACACGTGGCCACCCAGACATCTGTGATTCTCCAGTGGGTCGGCCCGCAGCTGATCTCAAGGAGATTCGCTCCACCAGTTATTTGTTGTTACTGTTTTGTGAATAGCCACTGTTAATTATCACAGACTGTGTGAACACTTTGTATTTCATTCTGTCCCCAAACTCACTGTTTACAACCCCACATCAAATGTGTAGGTGGATACTATATTTGTAACTTCAGCGTGGCAGAGTCATGCAACTGATGAAGTGACCTGCAGCCACTAAAAAGTCTGCTAGGATTATTTAGAAAAAAAAATAGGAAAAGGCCACAAGATTCTTAAAATACTACAAATGCAAGAGTAGATTAGATGCTTATTAAGTCACTGGAAGGATGGAACAAACAACATCATTTTGTGGGTTCCATTCTTCAGGCTATGCATATATGCATATAAAAAGTAACGCACGCACACACAGGTGTGTGTGTGTGTGTGTGTGTAGTGTGAAAAAAAATTAATGCAAGTCCCAAAAATTCATGACAGGTGGTTGTGACGGAACCCCTGGAGTAAGATCCATGAATATGCTAATAGAAGGCCAATCCCAGAAGGTGGGCAGGGTTGGGTCCTATAAAAGGAGTAACAGTTAAACTGTAGAGAAAGAAACCTCAAGCCAGAGAGCAAGTAACTTCTAGAGTAGTTGGCATCAGGGCAAAGTGTTTGTCAGAGAGAGCGGGTCTTGTCAGGGACCTGTTAAGGGAATTACGGACTGCTTACCGGTACATATAAGTGTTAAGGATAAGTTTAGATATACAACATGAGAGAAGTCATTTATTTATGTATTTCAGTTACCTCAATAAACTTAAAGTGTGTTTTGGAAACAAACCTGATATCTATGGTGAGGCCCCATCTGGAGTACTATGTACAGTTCTGGTCACCATACCTCCAGAAGGATATTATGGAAATAGAAAAGGTGCAGAGGAGGGCAACCAGAATGGTTAGGGGACTGGAACACCTTCCTTACCATCTGAGGCTGCAACGTCTGGGCCTCTTCACTCTTGAACGACAGCGCCTAAGAGGTGACCTGATTGAAGTTTATAAAATCATAGACGGTATGGACAAGGTAGATAAGGAAAAACTGTTTTCCCTATCACACAACACTAGAACTAGGGGGCACTCCGTGAAACTTTTGGGTGCTATATCTCAAGCAAATAAAAGAAACTACTTTTTCACCCAGAGGATCACTGGTCTATGGAACTCAAGGTGACAGCTGTCAGCCTTGACAGCTTTAAGAAAGAATTGGACAAGTTCATGGAAAACAATGAACTTGGCTATCATTATGATAGCCATTATCATAATGGCTATCATTATGGATGCCTAAGGACAATCTCTGCGTTGGAGAGATAGGTGGGATATCTCTCAATGCCATTTGCAGGGAATCATAAGCAGGTAAAGAAATCTGCTTGGGAATATTCTGAAGCAAATGGTGAGCCCCTGTGTGAGACAGAATGCTGGACTGGATTGCTCTTATGTTCTGATGGAAAAAATAGGAAAAGGCCACAAGGCTCTTAAAATTCAACAAATGCAAGTGTAGACTAGATGTTTAGGCCACTGAGAAGATGGAACAAACAGCATCCTTTTGTGGGTTCCGTTCTTCAGTCTATGCATATATGCATATAAGAAGTAACACATACACACACACACACACACACAGTGTGTGTGTGTGTGTTTGGGTAATACAGAAAAAAATTAATGCAAGTCCCAAAAATTCATGACAGGTGGTTTCACCAGGTCATCATCTTAGATGTGACTTCAAATCGCTGGCAGCAAATGGCATTTGGGAGTGTGAGGTTTTAGGCTTCACCCCCAATAACTTTGGACTGGATTTTTCAACTGCCAATTAATCTGCATATACCTGACAGCCTATTGCCTGTTTGTTTGAAATACAAAGTTCCTGTTGAGCTGTGTGGGGATAGAGAAAAGCAACACAGAAACATGAGAGTCTCCATCAGAGAGCTAAGGGATAAAATTTAGCTCATACACCAGACCAGAAAAGCCAAATAAAGCCAATTTGTTGATTTCGTAGCATTTATAATGCCACAAAACTTTTTTCTGTTTTTTTTTGCTGCGGCATTCCTGTAATTTAAGGATTGAAGGCCTCCATTCTAACATAGCATCTATTCACACATTAAAAATCTCCCTGGTTTGCATGCAACCTTCAACTCTAAGCAAAGACACCACTGTATCTTAATGTTCTTCTCATGCCTTCTCTAATCAGCGATGTCCTTTTTATTTTATTTCAAACAATTTGGTAAGTGGTCTAAATCATCAAAAGCAAAATCATTAGCAGCTTTTGAAAGGGCCTGGAAAGAGCATGGTAACTTTAAAGAGGAAGGATTGTATTTCAATTTATGCATGGGAACATGTAAATGCAGTCTATATTTAAAAAATAAAGAAAAGAGAACCCTTCAGAAGAACACTGTGTCATTCTTAACTGTTTAAGCTGAATTAGAAGCCTGTGTATGCTGCCATATAATTATGGTATATGGTTCCCTGATAGCACTGTTTAGCACAGGGATCAACCATCATGTCTTCTTCCGTTTCTACTTAAAATGAGCCATCCTTCTGCTTTAAGAGCTGGCCTGTATCGTTCTGGCAGAGGGCTAGGGTATGCAGTCTTTTGGGGAAGATTCATTGAGACCCCAAATAGCTATTTGTCCCTCCTTTGCAGATGGGTATTAAAAGTTGGAATAGATTGCATGGAGGATAAGGATCCAGATTTCACAGTGTGGACAGGCCCTTAAATGGTGGCAGGTACTCAAACATGATCTTTTCCACCATTCACAGGCCTTTCCAAGACACTGTTTTTTTAACTTTTGCAGCCAGGGCATGTGCCGTGCATACAAACATGATATCTTTTCTTAAATATATACTCATGTGTGTGTCGTGCAGGGCAGTGCTTTGATATGAAGTCAGCCTGAGCAATGGGTTATATAGAAAAGAGACACGGAAAAACAGGGAGCTAGGAATATGCCTGTGAAGATTCTCAGTCATCCAGGTGAGTTTATCTGGAAGTTGAGTCATGGCAACTGGACTACTTTTTCTTGAGAGATTGAAACGTTTTGCTGCTCACCCAAACAGCTTCATCAGTCTGACTACAGCTAGTGCGAGCCCCCCGTCTTATAGTTCACTGGGCCTCTTGTCACCCTGGTCTGAAATAGGCTCATAAGATGAACAAGGGCCTGAATAGGCTTGTTAGGTCGACAACAGTCTCAGTAGCCTTAAGGTGAACCATGGCCAAGTGAACTATAAAATGGAGGACTTGAAACCAGCTTTCTTCAGATGGATGAAGCTGTTTGGATGAGCAGTGAAATGTTTCAATCTCTCAAGAAAAAGAAGTCCAGTTGCCATGACTCAACTTCCAGATAAACTCAAAACAAGAAACAAACTCTTGAGCGCAGTGATTCCTATGCAACAGATTCTCACACCCACAAACACTTAACATAGGTTCTTCGTGATAGGCTTCATGTTAGCTGTTTCTGCTTGCTCTGCTGTTTCCTTCATGTTACCTTCCCCAATGTGACATCTTGCTCTGGGCAAACTGCATAGTCCTAGAGCACCCCAGACAAACCAGGTCTGAATATAAACCAGAAGTGTTCTGCTTATATACTGCCCCATACCACTTCAAGTACAGTAGGACCCCCATATCCACTGATTCATTATCCACTGATTCAGTTATCCACGGGTGTGAGAGGAAAAATACATAAATAATTCCGCAGCCACAAAGCAAGCTACCGTCATAAAACAGCACCTGTAAAGCAAGTTACTATCACAAAACAGCAATTTTGGGGACATTTTGGCACTCTCTCTTATCCATCCATGATTTTCATTATCCACGGGAAAGCTTGGAACCAATCCCCAGCGGATACTGGGGTCCTACTGTAGTCTCTGGGCAGTTTACCGTTTAATTATGCAGGCTGCACATTGCCCTCCAGCAAGCTTGGGGTACTCAATTTACTGACCTCGGAAGGATAGAAGGCTGAGTCAACCATGAGCCAGCTACCGGGGATTGAACCCCAAGTTGTGAGCACAGTTTTACCTGCAGAACAGGCATTTAGCCACTATGTCACGAGGCTATTACAACTATAGTATATGCTATACTTAGGAAACCCTGGAAAGGGTGGTCACAAGTCAGCATTGACTTGATGGCATATAATTATTAGCTTATGCTGTATCTGCCATTGTTCAAATCAAACCTGACTGGTTTTGTGTTGAGATGATGAGAGCTGTTGTTTGGAAGTTGTCAGGCCCATTTCTGTAAAGACTGAGTGGGATAGGAAGTAAGATTTTTTTTTTCCATACGAAAGTTCATTCAACTGCTAGGATAATGAGGAATCCCTACTAATGCTTGCAGGAAGATGGCACAGACACACCGTACTGTCTTGCTTCACTCTTACCTTGAGCCTAGAACAGTTGTTGAATGTCTGTGGTAGATCCACATTCTGGAGACCAATTGTATTCTAAGCCGCTGCAGATGTTATTTTTTAGGTAGTTATTTATTTATTATTTATATTTATATACCGCCCGACTTTCCCAAAGGAACTCTGAGCAGTGAACAATATAAAGTAAACAATAATAGGAGCGACAAAATCAAATTGGTAGCAAAAACAAACTTCTCTCACCCCTCTGTTGGCCTTCTACTGTTAAAGATGGTTTATTGATACCAGGTTTGTTTGTTTGTTTGTTTTTTGGCCTGCATCTAAAACAGCTTTTAATTCACTTTTTAATGGTTTGCCCTGGTAGTTTGTGTCCAGCTCTCGGGAGGACCTTATGTTCTTATGTTCTTATGTTCTTATGACCTGATCTTTGGTGTATTTTAGGACTTTTGTTTCTTTCTTTCTTTTTTTTATACTGTGCTATCTGCTTTATGGCTATATGCTTCAAACTTGCTGATGTAAGCCTCCTTGGAAATTTTATAGCTGAAGAAAAGCTGAAAAGAGAGGATGTGCAAAGGAATAAATGATAAATAATAAAATCTTTAAGGGCACAGGACTTGATGATGCTTTAGGGAATGTCTTTGAGAGGCACTGCTAGCTGGCTGGAAAACTCTGTCCTGTAGTCACTGCCTTCCATTGTTGTTTAGGGGGTGGCTGGTGAGGATACCAGCCCCACATACAGGCACATGGGATTCCACCCACTGTGCCGCCACAGGCTGAGCCCTGCTTCCCTGGTACTTCCTCCTTGGCTGCCTGGGAGAGCGCAGGACAGGACACCACCTTCCTGGTGGAGATAGTACCTACTAGCAACTTATGGGAGAGAGCACAAGCTTGGAAAAAAAATTATTCATCATCATCTTCTCCTTCCTCCTGCTGTGGGTCAGACTTGCTCCCCGCTCCCACCCATTGACCCTCCAGCCACCCTGTCACACCTGGCCATGTCTCCATCCTGGCCGGCCCCTTTGTACCGATACCTGTAGAGGTTTCTACATTCACTGCCACCTCTGGCCAGGAAAACGTGCTCAGCGGAGCAGGGGAGAGGAGCAGAAGAGGACAGGTCTGGAGGCAATGGCAAGGCAATAGGGTAGTACTCTTAGGAATTTTGTATCCGGGGCAAAATGTGACACACACACACCACATTCCACCACTGGGCAAACACTGAGATTCTGATGAGTGAGTAAGGTTTTATGGTGCTCTAAACAGGCTGGACAGCTAAGGGAGATGTCTGGCTACAGAGCCAGGGGCTGGGAGTGGGATCCCACCCTGTGCCTCCTGGGAGAAGAACCAGCCGGTGTGGCTATGAACAATTGGCACACTGCCCAGGGTAGCCCCAGAAGAAAGGAATGCTAAGCCAGTTCTGAGTTGTCTCTCCCTGGAAACCTCTGAAAAGGGTCCCCATAAGTCAAAAGTCACTTGACAGTGCGCAATTATTATTACTCTTCAGCCACTTTGTGTATAGGTATGTAACACTACCACGTGACAAAGAACACTGAAAATTGCCTACAAAAGGGGGGAAAGTGTACCACATTAAAAATATAGCTGGATTTAAAGCAGAGGTGGAAAATGTGTGGCTTTGCAGATGTTGCTGGAATACAGTCCCCATCATTCCTACCCAACATAAGCAAGTGTGAGGTGTGGTGGGAGTTGCAGCCCAAATACATCTCCCCAGGACCTCAGCTTCCCATTTCTGGTGTAGCCCAACAGCGACATCAGCGGTCATATTTTGTAGCAGTTGAAGCTTCCACGCCATCTACATGGGAAGCTCAATGTAGTACCCATAACGCTGCTCATACAGTCTAGATGTGAGTAATCCAAGCATAAATTGTAATTATAGATAGTGTTGCTACTGATGTACCAATTAAAGTTGGTAAGAGATATTCCCAGCTATTGCCACAACAACCTACTGCTGTATTTCCACTGGCAGTATCAAAAGTCAGACACACCGTTCCATGCAATGAGCATTATCCTTCAGAAGTGGAGTATACACAACCCTGAATCCCTCTAGCTAGTCAGGCAAATCTCTACCCTCCATACTTCTGTCTCATCTCCTTTCAGCTTCAGTTTGTTCACCCTCCTCTTACTCCATACAACCTCTAGACACCTATTCAGGGGTTCTGCAGTCTTCCCAGAAACTGCAGAAAACAGAGGTGCATCAGCCACATACAGCCGACACCACAGCCCAAACCTCTGGGTGACATCAAACCCCTAGATGAACTATACCTGTTTCATGTAGCATAGGGGACAAAATGGAACTTTAAATGCCCTGGATCAGAAGGTACATCCTGCAACACCATCTTCCAAAACTGGCCTGTAAAGTATGATTGCAACCACTCTAACATCAGACACCCAAAATCCAGTCCAACCACACAATTCAGAAAGACCATGCAAAGCCATTGAGAGGTGCAGACAAAGTAAGGTGGTCATATTCCCATTCCCTAGAGTCATCCATCAGGGCAGCAGACTGTTTTTATCCGCAAACTAGACTGGGATGGATTTGAACAGTGTTAGCGAATCTATGACATGGGCACCAAAGATGGCACATTGAGCCCTTTCTGTGGGTATGTGACATTGCCCCCTCACAGCCATGGTACTTCCCCCTCCACTCTGAGCACGCCACTGTGCTCTGTGCAGAGAGCTGGGCGAGGGGGAGGCAGTGGCTTGTGGGCTTGTTTGTAGTCCCAGTTTACTCTCCAGCCACGCCGCTCTGGGCATCCCAAAAGTGACGAGTCTGGAGAGTAAACTGGGGCTATGAACGAACCTGCCAACTGCTGCCTCCCCTTTGCCCAGCACTCTTCATGGAGCCATTTGCGCAGTCTCAAAATATCTCTGTGAAGAGATCCAGATGAACGGGAGGCAACAGTCTGTGTGAGTGTTTTTAATTTTATATTATATTTTGTAACTTTATATTAATTTGTATATTTGTTTTTGTTTTCTATTTTTTGTTATTGTTTTGTTTATAAATTATGTATTTCTATTATCGTAAATTCCCCAAAGCAGCCTTTGGGCTAGATGGCGGGGTACATAAATCCAATAAATAAATAAAATATATAGGCGTGGCTGGCAGGGTCTTTTAGGTGACTATCGATCTATCTGACACTAATCAGCAGTTCTCTGTTGCCTCTGGTTTCAAAAACAGCCCCACTTCTCTGCTCTCCCCCCCCCCAAACACACACACACCTTCAGTCACTCTGTTGAGGCTTGTGGCTTGAAGAAATCATGATTGTCACTTTGCTATTTCAACTGTTCTATTGTAAACAATGAAACTTTTTAATTCTTTCTCTGCTAATAACTCGAAATGAACTTTTGAGGCTGTAACTGTCAGTTAATGAGAAAAAGGAGTGGGCTAAACTGGGGGAACTTCAAGCTAATTCTGTTCCATGAATACCTGAACATCTGCTGCACATTTTGAGGTATTTAACTGAAATTCAAATCTTTGCAACAAAATCTACACTAACCAAGAGATAGCTCTGTTAGATGGCTTTGTGCATCGGGATACCTCATTATAAAGTAAATTTGTCCCACAAAGGGCCGGTTCCGTGGCGCAACTGCGCAGGCGGGGCCTTTTTGCCTCCCCCGGCCGAATGGTCGCGAAATGGGCATTCAGCAATAGAGATGGGCACGAAATGAACATTTTTTCGTTTCCGTTTCCGTTTTTTCGTTTCGTTATGTAACGAAACGACAAATGAATTTTGTCTCTTGTCTCTAAAATGAAACGAAACGAACAGAAACACCGGAAATTTTGTCGTGCATTTCATTTCCGTTACTGCAATATGAGTGAATTGCTTAAAATCCTAAAAAAAACCCCACAAAAAATGAAATAAATGGTAATGAAATGGTAAAGAAACGAACGAAAATGAAAATGAATGTTTTGCAAAAATTCACAAAAAACGGAAACGAACCGAAACAGACCCCCCCCAAATGACAAATGACAAATGAAATGCCTTGTTTTTTATTCGTGCCCATCTCTATTCAGCAATCTCGTGAGGCCGGGGGATATCGCGGAAGGGCACCCCTCCTTAAAAGCGGGTACCTCCTGAGGCCCGGCCTCTTTTCAGCAGCTGGTGGCCTGCCTACCCACCCTCGTCTAGGGTCAGTATGAGCTTGCTGGTAGCTTTTGGAGACTGGATAGGAATTTTTGCCTTGCTCTCAGGATTGGCTGTTGAGGGCAGGGATTTTTCACCTATCCCATACTGACCGGGGGTGGGGAGGACTTGGGCTAGCTTGGTCAGGGACCGGTAGTGTGAGAGCAGGTAGTGCGGAAAAACGTAAACAGGCGGTGAGTAATAACCAATCACAAGCTAACCTCCAAACCCTGGACATTGTGGATCAGGAGATTACAGTGCCTGGGGCAAGGGGGATTTATTTACACCCGCCGGGGAGGGGACCGTCCAAGTGATGGTGCCTAATGACCTGGCGGGGATACTATAGAGTCAGCCAGCCAAGGGGGTGCCATCTCAGAAATGGCACCCCCAAGGGGCTAACTTCTCGCCCTAACCTGCAAGCCTTGGGGGGTGGGGTTCCAGGGTAGACCTCCTGAACCCATGGGGCCTCTGTATTATGCCAACCCCCTCCTTGAAGTGACGTGTACTATGTTCTGATGAATCAATAAACCTGCCCAATTCTATCCTACTACTTGCATTTTGCATACTTATTTTGGCCTTGGGGAGCAAAGTAGGGTATCCTACTTTGGGCACGTCCAGAGAAGACAGCATTTTCTGGAAAAGACAACAATTCTGAGAATGTTGAAGGCAGGAAGAAAAGAAGACCAAATATAAGATGTGTTGACTGCCTGAAGCAATGGCTCCCAACCCAACCTTAGGTCCCCAGATGTTTTTGGACCAGAACTCCCAGAATTCCTGGCTAGGACTGCTAGTGGTGAAAGCATCTGGGAGTTTTAGTTCAGGAACATCTGGCAAACCATGATTGGGAACCACTGCTCTGAAGGAAACCACAGGCTTGCGTTTGCAAGAGCTGAGCTGTGAAGACATGTTTTGGAGCTCACTCATTCACACGGTCACCATAGGTCTATTGTGACTTGACAGCACACCTCCAAAAACATGTGAGGTAAGAAGGCAAGCAAGTTTCCTCTCACTGTAAACCCTGCTCTTGAGTACACACAGGCCCCATACCTATTCTTTTGCAATGCTGTGTGCTTATCTCTTAGCCTTCATGATTTGTCATTTTCATACAAAATTATCCCTCCTTGAACACTATGCAGAGAACAGGCAAATCCTTTTTGGAACCTCTACAACTTTTAAAGGGTGATCTTGGACAAACTCTCCTACATGTCTGTAATTTAGTGGGTGTAATCCATTCAGCAGGAGCTACTGTGCCTGAAAATGTCATCCAATTCCCTCCAATAGGGAAAAGGTTATTGCCATTTGTTGTTTTCCCAGTAGCACTCTACAGAGAGGTGCAAAAGTCAGTTTTCCTCAGGTGAGTCCCTTTGAAGCAAAGCTGAACTAAGAAGATACCCTACTCAGTAATTTGAGGTGATTTGGACTACTTCCTGCACTGTCAAAGCACCACCTGCACTAAGAGTTGTGATTGGAGATAATCCCTAGTTCCTTCTACAGTGAATTAACAGGACACAACAACAGTCATTTATTTGGGCTTGGTGGGACTTTGTGTTTATCCTTCCAGTTACAATCCAGGATTGGTCCTACTGTTAGACAGAACATGGCTGCCATCTTAGACAATAGGTTCAAAGGTGTCATGGGAGGGCAACAAATCTGCAAGTTGTTTACTTGATTTTTACTGGCCAAAATATTTTTGCTTAGTGCAGTAAATCATACTTGAATCAGTGGGGATTTGGTAAGTCAGCTCTGTAAGTTCTATTGATTCAAATGGGTCTACTCTAACTGTGATTTGCTATGCTATCCCCAATGAGCCTACTCTAGTGAAATTTACTATAAGGAATTGATGAGGGATTTTCCAACTCATGCGCCAAAATAACACAGCTGCCATTTAATAATATGCACCTTAATTTGGGGGTATGCTAAGGGGAACATTACTCTTTACTGCCCTTCTTCAGGCTGCAAAATGTTGAACACTGGTCCCATTGGTTAAATCAGAGTCTAACACAGAGGATCCTGTGAAAATGATTATTGCTTATTCATAATAAGGAAAAACTTAAGATGGGGGAGTGTCACTATGGCAGAACTGTCCAAGATAATTGCGGCAAATCTAGATGATGCCAAATTTAGGGATGAGTTGACAGGATAGGTGGGACATGGTGGCTCAGCAGACTAGAGTACTGAAAACTGTCGGCTGTAAAGTCGGTAGCTCAGCAGTTCGAACCCCAGGTGCCACGCAGCGGAGTGAGCTCCCACTGTTAACTCCAGCTCCTGCCAACCTAGCAGTTTGAAAGCGGGTAAATGGAAGTAGATAAATAGGTACCACCATAAAAAAATGGGAAGGTAAAACAGTGTTTCCTTGCAGTCATACTGGCCACGTGGCCATGGACTTGCACAACACTGGCTAGTATGCATCTGTGAGGGGAACATTTACCTTTACCTTTATCTTTACCTGACAGGATAATATCAGGAAAATACACAACAACATTTCTCAAAATTATTAATTTTCAGGAGCCTGAATTCCCCCACTACTTGAAGCAGGACAAAAAGTCACCCCAAAGCATTGTGCTCCCATGGCACCCCAACAGAGAAAGTTTATGCTTTCAAAGAAAGAAAAGAGGAGGCAATGAAACAGCATCCATCTTCTTCTTTACCAGACAATTATTCTTTCTTTCTTTCTTTCTTTCTTTCTTTCTTTCTTTCGTGTCATTGTACTCCACCTTTCTCCCAGAGAGGGAATTCAAAGCCACTCGTAATGCTGAAACAAATAATACTGAGACACTCAATTACAGATTTAAAAGCAGTTAAACAACAATAATAAATTGAAATTCACTTGTTAATTTAAAGCATTTAAAACATTAAAAGCAAACTTGGAGGAGGGGGGAAACAAAAAAGCCCTCAGCATCCAGGGACTCAGTCACAGTTATTAAATGTTTGCCTGAAGAGGCTCTGTGGAAGGATAAAAGGGAGGGGGCCAACCTAATTTCCTCGGGAAATATATTCCACCACCTGGGAGCAGAAAAAGAGAAAACCATCCTCTCGTCTCCCCAAGAACCATGCCAGTGAGAGAAAAGGGTTCTCTGGGGATCTTAAGAGCCAAGAAGGTTCCCATGGGGCAGAGAGTCCTTCAGACAGTCTGGACCCAATGAATGTAGGGCTTTATACGCCATAATCAGCACTTTGGATAGGGCCTGGAAATGGATTGGTAGCCACTACCGCTCCTGTATTCCTGCCAAGAAAACTCAATGGACATGGGGTCATGAAGAGTGTCACAACTGTCACAACACAACACAACACAACACAACAGAGAGAGAGAGAGAGAGAGAGAGAGAATTTTCTGAGCCCTTTTCAAAGACAACCCATGGGGGGGTGTTGCAGTGATCTAAGCAGCATGAAACTAATGGCACGTGTCGCTGCAGCCAAATGAAGGGCTAGCAAAGCTGAGTGTCAAGAAGGAAGAAAATATTGTGGCACAAGCCCATGCAAGACACAGGAGGAATGCTCTCAAAACTGAGGCGAGTTGGAGGCAATGATACTGCCTCTGGTTCCAACATTTCTAGTTCCACTTTCTGCAGTAACAGAAGTCTCCTGCCTCTGAGATGCTGAAGAGGTGCTGGTCTAGGTGAGTCATCCTTTCCTTACAAAGAGGGCCTTGAGGCCCTCTGATGGTCTTTCTTGAGTCTTTGAGGAGACTGAACTATGAGAGACGTTTAAAGATACAGCTTTTGAGCCTAAGTAGAGTTTTGCTTTTCCTTGAAATCATAATCTTGAAGTATTAATCTGGTCAAATTAAAGCATCATCTGGGGAAAAAAATTGCCCCTGGTGAGCAGGATCTGAGTCATGGAGACAGACAACACCTTCAAAAGAAGCAACAAAGAGCTAGAAAGACAAGTTCCTAAATCCTTGTGGCTTAAAACACCACACTGGACATCTGGTAATCTCCTTATCCTACAACAGAGAGGGAGAGAGAGGCAGATATGCGTCTGATTCTCAGAGCCATCGCTAGCCATTTTGGCACTTGGGGCAAGTGACACCATCTCCTCCCCTCTGTGTTGTGAAGCATGGACATAACCCCGTTACATTTATAGACCCCTCTATATCTTGGGGCCTTCTGCATGTTGGTGCTCTGGGTAGAGTCCCCTTTGCTCCACCTTCATGACAGCCCTGCCGATTCTTGGAGGGAGCATTTCCACTCATAAAGCGTAGAAGAGGCTCTTGCTTGGGTGGACCTTTTATTAACAAGGATGGTGAGGCTAGATTTCCCAGCATGTTCATTTGCATTACAACTGCCTCTCCTCCTCCTCCTCCTCTTGCGCACTAAATAAAGAAGCTGTTCTGAAAGAGGCAATTGAAGCATCCTGGGCGAATACAGCTCAAGCTGAAGAGCTGATATTTATAGATGGGACTTGAAACCAGAGAGCGGGCTTCTGGAGCATTCCTGGTACCACCACCCCAGATCTTCTACATGGCAGGTTTTCATATCCTGGGACTCTCTAGGTGCCTCTGGCTACCCAGGTTGACCAGTGATGGGGAATATAATGCCACGCTCAACGTTGCCCACACACTCTCTCTCTCTCTCTCTCTGTCTCTAAGCCAAAAAAAGAGGGAGTCTTTCCACATATCTTTCCATGCCGAGCCTTCCCATGGCCAAGTCCTTTCTCTGGTCTGCTGCCGCCACTACCGCTACTAAGCTGGTGTTGCCATGCCTTCTTCCTGCATCGTCTCCGTGTGGCCTCCGGTGATCATCAGGGTCAGCCGATTTACAGGACACTTCTGAAAGCGTCTCAGGCTATTAACATGGAAAACAGCCCAGTTTTTTTAAAAAAAGATAGAAAGAGCTATTACCATTTCCCAAAGACTGGCAAAGCCAGGCGGTGCAGCATCACCCAAGCACCTCCAGCGAATGCAGCACTTAATAGACCAATGCGAATTAAATTGCCTCCCATACAACAGATGGACTGTGGCTCCAGATAAAGAAGCAATTTGTAAGCAGGGCTTGTGTGTGCCTCTCTCTCTCTCTCTCTCTCTCTCTGTGTGTGTGTGTGTGTTGTGTGGTTGGAGGAAATGATTAAAAGTACAGAAGGGAACTGGGGGTGGTGGAGTCGGGCGGGGATGAGAGGCACACGTGACTTATAGGCCATCTCAGAGAGAACGTGGCCACCATCCAAGCTAAGTGGTGGATGTTCTTGGTCACCACTTCATCTTCATGGTGACCGAGCGTCCGCTCTCTAGTTTCTGTCCCTTGGATGGCCTGGCTTTGGAAAGATGGGAGGCTTCTGTCAAGAAAGGCTCAAGGGTTCCTAATCATGACAGTAGTGGAGGAAACAGAGGTGGAAGAAGCGAGGACGGACGGAGAACCTCTCTGCCCTGCCCAAAATCCACAGCAGAAGGAGCCAGGTTTGCAAAGGCCAATTCCTTCATACCAGAGGCAATTGGGAAAAAGGTTTGCCTGGCCACATGACATAGCACCTGCATGAACAGAGGCTGGCAACTCCTCTATTGTTGTAGCATAAAAAGAAGCAGCACCAACTTTTCACCCAAATGATGTTTCGAATTCGAACCTTTTGCAGGTGTGATTTAGGGTGCCACCCCTCTGTCTTGCTTTTTAAAATAAGATGGCCAGAGGACAGTAGGGTGCTCTTGGGTTTTGATGGCCAGTGGCTAGCAGACTGCAGATGTCATGAAAGGGAATAGTTTATGTTTGTTTTAATTTAGTACAATAATTTTGCTGCCTCAGGGGCCAGCATTTCTTGGCTCAGCTGTTTGTATTATTTGAGTGTGGTTAACCAAAAGAAAAGGCAGAGTGGAAAAAGGACTAGTTTAAATGTCGGTGACTGTGGGAAAAGATCTGCTAAAATGGTAATATCCTTAAACAGAGTGAGACAGCAGCCACAAGCAGTAGATTGAGATATCCTGAAACAGCAACATACTGTTATCTATCTATCTATCTATCTATCTATCTATCTATCTATCTATCTAT
>JAHTLZ010000010.1:325747-351128 GCA_023846285.1 Phrynocephalus versicolor
TATTTGAGAGTGCTTCCTGATTGCTTCCCAGTTCTCTAGGTCTGGTTCTTTTCCTAATTTCATTGAAGTTGGCCCAAACCTAGTCACCAGATGTCCCTACTGAGCAGCAAGCTATGGGTGTTTCCACACCTGGGAACAAGAGGCCTCTGCCTAAAATGAACAGCAGAAAATCAACAGAGACAGAAGTAACTTGGCTCCCATGAGAGACTCTCTCTGAGGGAAAGGACAGGTTGAGATGCACTCCAGTGTCTTTCCAAAGCCACATTTTGCCTTCAATAACAAGAGCATCAGTAGTTACAATGGGAGCCTTGTAGAAGATCCACTGATTGGCCACTCTGCTTTCTACTCATAGCTTACCCTAAAGAGAGGCCTGTCTCCCCCCACATTCTGCGAAAGCAGTCCCTGCCCCAAAGCCAAGCAGTCACAGACGATGTGAGGATGTGTCATCTCTCTTGCCCCATGACTGGGTCACCCAGTGAATGAGCCGTGCTGGGCCTCACATCAGCATATCTGCTGATGGGATAGTGGCAATTCCACTGTGTCCGTGTTCGCAGTGGATGCCCAGATAATCTTCATGCATGTGAATGATGCTGATCATTTTGACAAGCTGTCAGTTCAGTTGGCACTGAAAACTCCACTGTCTCTGTATTTCCCCTTTCCTAGTGTTCTCTGTGCTGCCTGTCAGCTTGCCTCTGGCCTGGCTGATTTTGTTCTGTGATTCCATCACACACTTTCAGAGTTGGCTTTACTTTGAGGCAAGTGTGAAGCAATCTGTTCAGGCAGTGAACCCCAGAGGGTGCATGATAAGGTGGAGCTCTCATCCATCCATCCATCCATCCATCCATCCATCCATCCATCCATCGAATCTGGTCATTTTGCAAAGGCCTAGCTAGGGGTGGGTCAACTTTTTGAAAATTGCAAGGCTTGGGAATCATCTCCAAGGAAGACTCTGTGTGGCATGCCCTTGCTCCTGTCAGGCAGGCGGGAGTTCCAGTGATGTGAAAAAGCAACAGCTGGTTCCCAGTGAAGAGAGGAGACACCCTCATGTCTTCTGCATCACCATTTCTGAAGCAAAGACAGGGCCTGGATAGATGGCTGTTGTCCTCGGCTTTACAAACGTCAGTCGTCATTTTGAAGCACTCTCTGGTCCAAGTCCAGTTTAAAGGTGGAAGAGCAGCCATTTTACAGTCACCTATCAACTATGAGCACCTGGAGAGCAGACTCAGGCCAGCACGTGGCTCATTCACTTGTGCACATTCTTCCCCAGTTTAGATGCATGTTCGTTTCTCAGGGGGCACAGTGGATCACTGAACTCCCAACCTCTACCTCTTTAGCTACATACCTAAACCATTGAGCTACCTGGCCAGCTGCATATAGGTTAGTGTTATAACTGTGTGCTATCAAGTAAACTCTAACTTATGGTGACCCCTTTCTAGGGTTTTCTAGGTAAGAAGTAGTACTTAGATGTAGTTGACCATTCCATTCCTCTGGGGGCATCCCAGAACTGTGTAGTTGCCCATGGCCAAAGAAATAGAGGGGAGATGGGGACTCTAATGACTGGAATGTACCTTAGTCAGAACCATGAAGAAAGCTTTTCCCCTCATAACTATTGTTTTATCAGGTAAAATTATCTCACTTGCCCCAGAACAATGCATTGGGGGTGTGGGCCGTCAGCACTTAAAGAAAATCAAGGCAAACAAATATTGTACCTGTCCAGAACCTGTCAGTGGAGTCCTCATGTTTGCCAGAAGTCAAGGTTTTTGTGAGAACAAGAGCTCCTGGGAGCCTACAGAGAATGGAGCATAACACAGCTGAACCTGTTGGGCAAATGTTGTCCTGTCTCTTGAAATCATTTAAAAACCTACAACCCAGTCTAGATTGGCTGTCTCTGATCCAGCTTACCTACTTGCTTGCCGAATCTCTCTCTCTCTCTCTCTCTCTCTCTCTCTCTCTCTCTCTCTCTCTCTGGGTGGCTGTTCTTTTCTCCCTTTCCTCCCCCTCCCTTCCCAACCTCCCTGCAGTTATTTGCCTCATCCTGACCCTAATGCAAACAGACTCGCTGAATGAGTTTGACACGGGTGGGGGAGGCGGGGGGGGGGGAGCCCATCCAGGCCCTGCCAGCACCTCCTCCAGGAAGCCCTTCTTGCATGTTGGTGTGTTGGTCATGTAGACAGTCCGTCTGATCTATTGCCTAGCAGGTCCAAGACGTTATCCTCCTAAGGCAAAAAGGTGCATGAAACCAGGTTTCTGATGGGGCTTCAGGCCCTTTAGAAACCGGAACCAACAGGGAGGGTGTTTCTTAGCTGAACCGCCCTCCCTGCCGAGCGGGTGATGGAGCTGGTGCCAAGGTCGAGAGGCCATCAGATGTTCAATGAAGTGCTTTGGCCGCAGGTTGAGGAGAACAGGGATCCTTTCTGGTTCCGCACTGCTGTCAGCTCGGCTCACTGTCCTTTTCAATATAACTCATTTCTGAAACCAATGAAACACAGATAAGAGGCAGAGTTTGTGGTTTTTAGTGCCAGTATCTTATAGGAACAACATTGTGCTTTTTTTGTTGGTGCCACTATTCCTACTGCTACGAAGCAACAACAATAACAACAACAACAAGGTAACCTGCAGAAAAATGTAGCTCTGTGGATAACTCTTCATTCCACTCCATTTCATCCCACTTCCTCCCCTCCAAAACAAAACAGAATAAAACCAGCCACCATTCCATGCCAGCAGAACGTGCTGGCTCCTCTTATGGTTGTTTGTTTGGATCTCCCTGCCCTCCTTTTGTTTTCCCCTCATGTAACGAACTATACTTCGGCAAACTTGGCATTTCTCTGAGCTGCTGATCCCTCCCTCTTGTAAGCGATTGCGCTGTTTTGGCTATGTAAGGTGAGGCACTCAGAGAACGAGTTCACTATTACTATACAGGATGATTAATTTATATGATTATTCCCCTCAGCGGTTGAAGCACTTCACATAAGGTTGTATTAGTTCTACAGAAAAACATGTTTCCTCCTAAAAGGAAGGTGGGGGCAGGAAAATGTGGACCGCAGCAGCACAAAAAGAATATGCAGCATATTTCATTATTTTGATTGCTTGATTATTTAGTTATTCCATCAAAAATTGATTTCAGGGTGGTGCACAATAAAAACACAATTAAAAATATTACCCTAGTAAAAAGCATGAAAAGCGTAAAAAGTAAAGCTGTGTGTGTGTGTGTGTGTGTGTGTGCATTGTAGGATCACCTCCTTGAAGGAACCAAGCAGTAGAGATTTAAAAGTTGCTTTTGTTAAAAAATTGAGAGAGTGTTACTTTTAAGAAGACCAAGTCATTTTCTGGGTGAAACAGTGGACTGTAAACTCTAAAATCCAGCATATCATTTCAGCATTAATTAGTAATGGATGGTTTGAGCATGTCATTACAGCCATTAGTCTTAAAAGTAACATCGCAAGCTTTGATTCTCACCAGTAGCATGGAAGTGCAGATAAACAACCATACAGAGTTGTACAGCAACACTAAATCGGTTCCTTCCATGATACAATAGTATATTTATTTATTCGTTGCATTTAAATCTATTTTTTCAGTTGTAGTTATATTTCTTTATTAATTGCATTTATAACCCACCTTTCTTCCACTAACCTTAGTATATTTCTCTCTCTTCCTCGACAAGTTCTCCTCACAAGGACCCTGTGACACAGCTCTTTTTTAAAAATAGTTTTGTGATACATATTGAAGCAGATAAAGATGCCTGCCCCACTGAAACTGATGAGTGTGTGACAGGTCTGAGATTTTGGAAACCCTCAGCAGCCCTTCTGGCCAGCCAACTGTAAAACCAAGGGCCAGTCTTTAACATGCCCTCCAGCATTGGTGAAGGGGTGCATGCAAGTCTGTGGACATACCACTTTGGATTGCAAGGGAGAGAGGGCATCATGTAGCTGAATATATACCCACCAAATGAACATTCCCACGATACATAGTGAAGATATTGGATAATGGCTGCCAGCTCCGGAGCTTACAATTGTTTCCCCACCAGCTCCGGAGTTTGCAGGAAATTAAGTGCAACCACGCCCACCTAAGCACATCCCAGCGCACTTTTCAGGTATCTGCTCTCGGAGGGTGAAAATCCCCAGGTCCGGATTTAATCTGGTGAGTGCGGGGCTCTCCTCGCTTCTGTTTGTTTTTTTGCCTCCCGCCCCAAACAGAAGAGAAGGAATCAGGAGGACTACGGGGCTCCAGGCAGCTTCGGAGATGAGCCTGCATTTTTTCTCTCTTTTTTCCTCCCCTCACGCAGACAGGAGCAAGGAAGTGCGGAGGGGTGGGGACGCAGAAAGAGCAACGAACCCCCAAGATCTCTGGTCCGAGTTTAAGTGGCCAGCAGATCTTAGGGGTCATGTGAAAAGGCCCAGTAGAATCCTTCAGTCAGACACTTAAATCACCTTCCTTGCTTGGGGGGTGGGGGTGGGGAGAGAGACAAGAGAGAGAGATTGGACCATCTATTTATTCACCTGCAGCATGAAGGGATATAACCCAGACACATTGTTAAAGGCCTGAGAAAGTCCCGGGTTTCAGCCTTCTTTCTCCACCCTGACCTACCTTTTTCCATCCATCAAGTGGTTTCCTTGAGCACCAACCCAAAGAGGCAAGGTCTATGCAATAGCCCGTAGCCTCCAGCTAAATCCATTAAACAAGTCATTAAACAACACCTTTGCCAAGTGAAGTTTTGGGAAGCAGAAAGAAAAAGTCTTTTTGAGTATCCAGCAAAGAGGCAGCTGATGGCAAGCAAACGGGGAACCAAGAAAAGAAGCAGGCAAAGGAGACCAGCTTCGGGTGAGACAAGGACAAAGAGGTGTCATAGCAGATGCCACCGTGATATACTTGCCCAGCTTCTAAAAGATCCCCCGCCTGGTCCTTCTCCCTTTCACAAAGCCAGCCCTACCGTTAGACAAAGTGCTAGAGTAGATTTGCAGTGTCATGAAAGAGCAGTAAATTGTGAGTTATTCATTGATAATATGGTTTTACTGTCAGGAAAAGCAAGTTAAAGGTGCTCCTAGGATGTTCTGCTTCATTTCAAAGCAACATAGCTGGCTTCAGGTACTATGCACATTGTTGACCTGTTCGGGCAGAGGTGGTATTCTCTTGCTATGCCTTAGGTGGCCAAATGCCTTGGGCTGACCAATCTGTGGCCTCCATTCTATCCCTGTTCTCTAAAATTACTGGTTGTATTGGAGCAGCAAAGGATTAGTAGCAGTGATGGTACATTCCAATCAGTGTGTCTGTGAAGATGCTCAGTAATCCAGGTGAGGTTATCTGGAAGCTGAGTCAAAACGTTTCGCTACTCACCCAAGGCTGCTACCTCACCTGGGTTTTGATCCTGATCTTCGGAAGGTCCGGCTTTTCCTCTTTGTCCCATCACGTGATTGAATAAGTAGGACAGGAGTTCCCACGTCCAAAGCTGATTTTTTATTTTAAAGTGTAGTTCAGCCCCCTTGGGCAGCAGGTGGCGCTAGCATTTGAAAAAAAAATGGACCACTTGGCTGGGGGAAATTAAAACTTGTAAGACCCGATAGAGCTTCCTGTTATTCTGATAGTGCAGAGAAATTTTTAAAAAAACAGTGCCGATCAGCCCCAGGAACAGCCGGTCGGTGCTATGAGTTAAAAAGAAGAAACCCGGATCATCTGCGTAGTCCCATGGCGTCTACTTCCTTAAAAGGTGGATTATCAAAGTGAGGCAAAAAATTCCCTACCTCTTGGGTGAGTCACAGAAACCTCGCTTAAAGGGGCATTACTGGGTTTTCTTTTTTCTTTTTTTCCAAAAAGCCCGGTGGCCGTGGGGACTGCATTTTTTGACACAGCTTATCTAGTAATTTAAACTGCTTTTAAAGGGACGTGGGACCGAGCCCATATGTCAGTCTGACAAAGCTGCTTGCATGAGTAACGAAATGCTTCATTCTCACAACTTAGAAAAGAAGTCCAGTTGCCATGACTCAACTTCCAGATTCAGGTTTGTGGCATTTCTGGTTGAGTTCCAGCCGTCTGCATGCAACACCTTCAAAGGCAGGTTCTCAGTCTACACATTAGGCCTCTTTCCAGCTAAAGGGAATCATAGAATGTGGCCCCTCCACTCAATCCTAAGCAGGCGCTAAAGAAGTAGATGTGCATGGCCGGAGTGTCAAGCCCCTGCCTTCTGAAATTAATTGGCCTGATGAGGTTTAATGCAAGCAGACCCATTGCCATTTGCAAATCAATGGGGATGTCTGGAAGACCTACCTTTCCTTTTCAGCTGGTAGCATTGCCGATCACCTCACAGCCTCAGGTAGCAAATGCTGGAGAAGGTGAAGAGTGGGAGGGAGGTGTTAGAAGACAGGATTATGTATGCCACTGCAACTCCAGTCTTTGGATGTGGTGGAGAAAGACATCCCCTTGTTAGAGATGAAGGAAGAAATGTGGAAACGAGAGGGAGAGCCATCTTATACTGTACCCCAGGCAGCAAAAATGACTTGGACCACCCCTGGAAATTGGCTCCAGCTCAGAGTTTAGAAAAAGTGTCCAGTTCTGCACATCTCAATTTTTAAAAAAATGACAACCTTGAACAGCTCCAGAGGAGGGCGACCAGGATGGTTAAAGGTCTGTAAGAAATGTCTTACGGGGAGTGGCTTGGGGAGTTGGGAATGTTTAGCCTTACAAAATGAAGGTTGAGGGGAAATATGAGAGCCATGTTTAAACATTTGATGTCCTATAGAAGAGGAAACAGATTTGTTTCCCATTGCTTCAGAGACTAGGACTCAGATCAATTGTTTCAAACTACAGGAAAGGAGATTCCATTTGAACATTGGAAAGAACTTCATGATGGCCAGAGCTGTTCGGCAGTGGAATATGTGGCCACAGAGGGTTGTGGAGTCTCCTTCTTTGGAGGTTTTTAAGCAGAAGCTGGATGCCCATCTATCAGAAGTACTTTGATAGGGGTTCTTGGACAGCAGGGGATTGCACTGGATGGCCCTTGAAGTCTCTTTCAACTCTTTGATTCTATGATTCTATAATTCTAAGTCTCATCCCACCCCAATTACAGCTTCTAGGATCCCTAGCCATGCATGCTCACTGAACATGTCTAGCAATTATAGTTCTAGAAAAAGAAAACAACAAAACCACAGTTCCCTGTTCTAAGGTCTGCTCCACCCAACCCGTCTCAGCATCATGAAGTAGAACACAGCAGAGACTCCATCTTCTTCTCCACAGAACTGTTATTAGCTCACATCTCCACGCCCACCCCTATGGATTTCCTTGAATGAAACGAGAGGCAAACAGAATGAATGGTCCAAAATTCCACATCCTGGGAGGACTTCCTGAGGCCCACAAACATGCATTTGCTAATATCCAGAACGTTCTCCCAGCCTAAATCTCAGGGGAATGATAACTAGAGAGCTTGGCCTTCTCTGTGTGTTTCTAATCAACAGGATGGTGGATGACAGCCCTTGGCAAATGAGTTTCATTAACTGTGTCGTTTGTGGGAAATGTTTACACACATTTGCTTGACAACAAAATGAAAAATGCTCTTTTTCTTCTTCGTTTTTCTTTCGTAATGTGTCCACAATTTAGTGTGGAGATCTGGGAGTGTCAGGTCTTTGAGAATTGTTCCCAGGTATCCAGACAGGAGGACAAATCTTAGGGCTCCAGAGGAGTTGAATTTTTATTTTTACCTGTGAGGTCATTTTAAAGCTGGGACACCCATCTTGGCATATTCCCAGCTGAAACCATTGGTTCATTGCAAAGGTGCTGGGTGCATTTTGCAACCAGGCTGGCCATCAAAACCAAGATTTTCTTAGGTTGCCATATTATCTAGTTAGATGAGTTCTATGAGATTCTGGGCCCATTTTCTTGGATGTCACTCAACCCTACTATGACAATCAGCTGGGCCAAATGGAATTCTGCCCCATCAGCTTGCATGCTTCATCAGAGTCAACTTCCCAAGGCCTTGCTGCAGTGGCAACACAAGTGTCTACCCCTTGGTCTTAGGCTTTGGCCCTGATGTCTCACCGATTGGAGGCTCTTGGACCTTGCGGCCTATATGGTAGAGGAAATGGCTTTAAAGCCTGGGCATTTGTCCCCATCTATTCCCAGCTGGCATCTGAACTCAGTAGCTTTGAACTGGGGCACTTGTACATGTCTTGCACTTTAATAATGCCAGCACACATGCTTGGGAGACTGCCAGTGGGTGCTTGCACCCGAACTCATCATGCCATTTGGAGCATCTGTGTTGCAGTCTCTTGTGTTGCCTTGTTTCACAAGTCCTGATAGCAATGGCTTCTTGGTGGCCAGGGAGGGGGGCGTGTGTCTTTCACAGCCAGTATAAGGCCTTGAACAAAACCCTAGTTGTCCTGTTTGCTTTTGGAAAGGCTGTTTAGGATAGAAGCCCTAGTAGGAATAGCAGCAATTGCAAAATCAGTGTGATCACCTGCCTAGTTACTGGTTGGTTGCTCGCTGGCTTGAACATATTTTACCCCACATTTCTCCTTAAAAGGAACCAAGGGTGCTTATATCACTAAAAGTCAACAGTGATTATACAAATCCTTTAAACGGGTCAAAGATGCACCATACAAAACACATAAGAAACACTAAAGGACATTCAGTCTATGTAACATCTTCCACCCAGGCAGCCTGGCATTCAAGAAAATGCTGCCTGAACAGAAAGGTCTTCACCTCCTTGCAGAAGAAAAGCAAAGATGAGGCCAGCCTGGCCTCCGGTGTGGGAGGCAGTTCCCGAGCCTGGGAACATCCACAGAGAAGGGCCTCTCCCATGTCCCCACCAAACAATCCTAACACAAGCTGTTGGGACCAAGAGGAAGTCATATCTTGGTGACCTTAACCCTTGAGGAGGCTCCTTTAGCTCTGAACTTCCATGTTATCTAGTTAAACAGGGTTTATCCAGCTTGCCCTTCTGTATATCTCCACAAGCATCTGGCCTAAAAGCAGTCCTGGCTAGCATTCACCTGCTCAATGTCTGTGACATCACAAAGCCTCACCCCAACAGGTCTCTAGTCTTGTTTCTGGATTCTCAGGGATGGAAATGTTGTAGGCCACTGGTGGTACTGGGGGGAGGGGGGAACCAGGTGGCCAAAAGAAGGGGGTAAAGTACATTTCTTGATCAGCAACTTTCTCCCAAAAATATTTGGGAGAAAGATAACAGGATGTTTCATGATAAAATTGCCATATGAAACATATTTTCTAAGAAATGCAGCAAACTGGTTTATTAAAAAGAGAGTGTTTTTTTAAATACACACCCAGATTACCCAAATTACAGTAGGCAAAAGAGGCTTCAAAGCAAGATAATCACTCCATTAGATTTCCATAGCATACAAATGAGATGGAACATTTTCTTCAAGCAGATGGTTTTTCAAACTCTATCTCTATAAAGAAAGGGAAAGCCTACTGAGATGGCGAGACTGGGTACGCTTCCCTTTTCAGAAGCAGCAATCTAAAGATGCAAAAGTCTAAGGAGGAAACATTTTGAATTGCAATCCGATGCCTTTGTAATATACAATGAAAGGAAGGAAGAAGAAGCATTGAATGCTGTGGGATTAATTGATGAGTAAACATCCATGAGCTTGATCTGCAAATAAATCCCCCACTTCCCTGCCCTAATCCTCTGAGCAGGGACCTGAAAACCCTTGTTTAAAGGACAGGGCACTCAAGACATTCAGAGCAGCTCATTATGAATTTTGCCTACCTATCCGATCTCGCCTGATTTCGGAAGCTAAGCAGGGCCGACCCTGGTTAGCAATTGGATGGGAGAGTGTTCCTGCCAAGAAAACTCCATGGACATGGGGTCACAAAGAGTCGGACACCACAGAGAGGGGGGGGGCAAGCCAGTAAAGCTGGTTGGTTTCTGAATAAGCCAAGTCAAGGCAAAGTGAGCAAAAGCAGATGTCAACACTACCTTCTTAACCGGCAGCAATTCACTGCCACGATTTTTGCTGACTGTGTTAGGATTTTGGCTATTGTATTATTATTATGTCCTGTCAAGTGAATTCTGACTTTAGGCGACCTTTTTCAGGATTTTCTATTTTAAGAAGACTCAGAAGTGGCTTCCATTCCAATCTGCTTGGGGAGCCCTAGGACTGTGCCACTTGCCCAAGGCCTCATACACTGGTTCAACCCATAGGAGACACAGTTGGGGGGGGGGCTGAACTCCCAGCTCTAACACCACAGCCAGGTGCTTAACCCATCAAGCAGCTATCCAGCCAGTTTCTTATTGCAACAGGTCTCATACTATAAATTTGTATACATTATTGTCTACAGCACCCCATCCTGCTTCCTCCAGAAAAAAAAAGCTAGCCTTTGGTTCCGCGAACCTTTCCTTTAACAGTTAGTAGCTGTAGCCATGTTAGTCTGTCTCAAAATCCTCTTCATCAGACATGACATCTCATATTGAAATACAGTAAATCTGCTTATTTTCAAAGTACCACAGAGTTCTGCCCCCTTCCTTCCTTCCTTCCTTCCCTCTCTCTGCACCCCATTCTTTTCCCTTGTTAATTGGACAGCATGCAGTTCAATAGTGTGGATGTTTAATTTGAGGGCAGCCCAGTATGCCTTCTGCTGTGGTAGGGTTCTTTGGTCAAGCCACTGACAGCTGTCCTAGTGCCAGTCAGGATGCCAGTGGTGGGAATGATGGTTGTGGTTGCATAACAAATCAGCACGCGACTGCTAGCTCACTGACACCAAGGAGGATTCATGAGAAACCCTCATGGGCTTTAGCCCCAGTCACACACCTGTCCGAGTCTCTTCCATTGCTTCTCTCTCCTGCGTATTGGATGTGTCCCCTTTCCTTGGTAGATTATCCCTGGTCTGTCTGTCTGGGCATCTCAATGAGTATTCAGCAATGGCTGAATACATAGCCTTTGTTGGTTCAACTATCTTGGCAATAGCATACGAATGCAGTGGTGCATGTGGGAGGCAACTCAGAGGCCTTTGCTTTGGACACACAAACCATTGGTACAATCCTTGCAAACACCCAGACACACACCCAAACCCCTTCTGCTCATATGGCAACCCTAGTGGCTGGTGAAGGGCTGGAGGCAAACTCATTAGGAAGAGGGCTGTGAGGTGTGAATTTTGACAGAATCAAGCATAGACTGCAGATCTTCAACAAACAGTTTTAATTCCGATATGAACCAGAGCTTGGTAGACTACTTTGAGAAGAAAGTGATCTCAGGTTCATTGCACTCATATAACTTCATTACCCCTTGGTTACCTCAAAAAGGGAATAAGTTACAAACAACTCATTTGAGCTACTTCCAAGTACTGTTAATGCTTTCACATGGCTCTCTTTTGCCCCCTGAGTTTATGCTTCCTACATCACATCTGTGAAGGCAATTCAGCTGAGAGGTGATGACTGGCTAAAGGACTGACACTGAATTTTCATAGCTTAGTAGGGACAAGAACCAAGACCCAGGGCCCATTTGAGCACCTTAATCTCTACTCCACATATGCAAGGTTGGATGAAGAAGTAGGCCCCACTCTAGAGGAATTATGGAGCGGATCAGCCTTTAGTTTGATTATTTTTGGCATTTCTTATGTTCCTATGTCTTTTATGCTGCCTAGATCAGTGGTTCTTAACCAGTGGGTCCCTAGATGTTCCTGGACTGCAACTCCCAGAAACCTCCACCACTCGCTGTGCTGGAAGGGGTTTCTGGGAGTTGCAGTCCAGGAACATTTGGGAACCACGGGTTGAGAACCACTGCCCTGCATGCACAGGGGGTACTTGACAGAACAGACAAAACATCTTAGTGATTCTTGGAGAGTTTGAATCTTCTGATTGTTTCTCAGTGGTCTAGCAATGCCTGAACTGATCAACACATTTTGGAGGTGAGAATATCTGATGTTTCATTAGACATTTGTCTTTAAGAGGGCCTAGTTTGGTTAATCTGATCACCTGGAATCCAAAGGTGACACAACAGTCAACCTCTATTCCCTTTCCTGGCAACGAGTGCTCTGATTTAGGAATCACAACTCTGATCTGCTGTTGAGCACTGACAGTTCCCCTCGGCTGTTCAGCACTGAACAGCTCCAGTCGCCTGCCACTGAAATGGCACATTCTAACAGGGATGGGTGAAAAACCAGTGCTCCTCTAGGGATTGAGGGACACGTCTCTTGGCTCTTGCCAGCAAGTCTCACAGTCAGGAAGTATGAAAGCTGCAGTCCAACAACTACAATGTCTAGAGCAGGCCTACCCAAAGTCCGGCCCGGGGGCCAAATCCAGCCCGTCAAGCCATTCTCAGTGGCCCATGGCTGGCTGGCTCTCCCTCCCTCCCCCCTCCTTCACCCCATTAAAAAAGAAAAAACTTCTGCCAACACTGACACCGCCGGGAAGCTTGAGGGGCTGGGCCGGCCGGCCGGTGAGCAGAAGCTTGTGGGGTGGGCGGGCAAGGGGGGGCAGCACCACCAGCACCGTCGGGAAGCTTGTAGGGCTGGGTGTGCGCGGGGGGGGTGGCACGCGGGCAGGCCACCACCACTGGCATCACCAGGAACCTTGTTAAGCTAGGTGCGCGTGCGCAACCAGCCCCTGACACATTCTCAGCCACCAAATCTGGCCCTCCTTACAAAAAGTTTGGGCACCCCTGGTCTAGAGTGACCGCATTTAAAATCAGAAAGACAAGGAGGAGGAGGAGGAGGAGGAGAAACAATAGCTGCTGCTACCCTGTGAGTTTTGGAGACTGAGGAATCAATTCCCCATTTTAAAAGAATATCTAACCAGCCTCCCCTGAAAAAGCCAAAAAACAAAACAAAACACCATTTAATCCTCCTAATTCAGTAGTCTCTACATATGAGAGGTGATGAAAATCAGAAACTTGTGATCCTTCTTTCTACAGGGGAGTAAGGGCTGTTCCAAGATCTTTTGCTGCCTGAGAGTAGGGACAAGAGCACCCATTGAGAACAACTGAAATGGCATCTGAATTCTGACTCAACACAAACGATGGGACAGCTTCTTCCATATTATTTGTGAGCAGCAAGGTAGTCAAAGGTAACATGATCAGCTGCCTGCCACCCATGCCTCTGTCCTCCAAAAGAGGATAAATGCTGAAGGGCTGCTGCCTGCTCCACCCCATCCATTCTTTGCCATCTAAACTAACGTCTGTCTCCTACCTCATGGTAGGGATGGCTCTGATGAGTTAGAACTGCGGAGACTACCATATAGGTCTTTCTACAGCTGTGATCTATTCCAGCCTTCTTGCCATCCATCTTTATAGTGTCGCTATCGGCCATGCTCACATAATTTTAGTGAAGTTTACGATGCTGCAGAAAAACCGAACCGCTGCAGTTTCTTGCATTTTGCCCTTGGGTTGTGCCTTGTTTTCTGCATCCCACTACTAAAACTATGAATCTCCCTGCTTAAGGAAACTTCTTTTATACAATAAACATTGTTTTCTCCAAAATGAAAAATCAGCCATGGGAAACAAACACTAAGAACAAGCTTTAAAATATTTGCTGTCTGTCTGTCTGTCTGTCTGTCTACTTTTTCTTAGTGTTTGTTCCACTTGGTGGTGGGGTCTGCTAGACAGATCCATTGTTTGGTGTGACTTTGAATAAATCAGTCGGCCTATTTGGCCTGAGTTCAGCTCACCCTGTTGGGGGCAGGGAGTTTCCAGTCCCACCACAAGGAGGAAGACTTTGCCACCATCTATCTGTATGTGTGTGTGTTGTGTCATTACAGTCGTGACCGACTCTTTGTGACCCCACATCCATGGGGTTTTCTTGGCAGGAATACTGGAGTGGTTTGCCATTTCCTACTCCAGTCTATTTGTGTGTGTGTGTGTGTGTGTGTGTGTGTGTGTGTGTGTGTGTGTGTGTGTGTGTGTGTGCAATTTATTTATTAATGCAATTTCCCATTGCATTGTGATATCATACACACACACACACACACACACACACACACACACACACACACACTGCAATGGGAAATTGTGTTTACTCATATTTTAAAGAGAAAATATATTGCAACAAACAGCTAGTATATAGTAGTAGTATATGTGTGTATTTCTTGCACACTTTGTTTTGCTCAAGTGGTCCACAAGGCACCTTTTCTATAGCTGCAGGAATCCTTGACCGTTGACCGTACAGGCTATGGCTCCTGGGAGTTGTAGTTCATCCATTCCTGGGGACCCTGCATTGGAAACTAGTGTTCTGTTGAGGAGAGCTATCTTGCCAAGTGGTAAAAGCTCCAAGATACGAGAAATCCATCCAGTAGAGATGCTGCCAACTGAATCCAGGATGGTCAGCACGCAAAGTATGCATCAGTGTTGATCTGCAGTTTTATTCCCTTTGTAAGTAAGGACATGCAACTTCAACTTGATGTAATAGCATGGCAAGGGACAAGGAGACCAAGCCCTGGGCAATTCACCAATATTTTCCCCAATGGCTGGTTTCTTCAGAGATCTCAAAATGATAGCTTTTACTGTGAACAAACAGAGAAAGGAAAAATAGAAGCAGCTGTGTGCGGGACATCCACCGGAGAAGACAGCTAAAGCTAAAGAGGAAAGCTAAAGATTAAGGATGTTTCCATACCCAAGGCTCAAATTAGTTTGTGCTTAAATGGTGTAATTGAAAAGCGTGATTTATGCAAGCCTTTGATTTCTCGCATGAACATTATAGGAAGTACTTAGACTGTAAAATTCATGGCCGCAAGATGCAGTTGTAAGTACCAGTTCGCTTGGCTTCAAAGAGATACAGATCCATGAAAGAAAGAACTACAATGACTGCCAGTAATCATACAAGTAGTAGAGAAGACTTTTCATATAGATGTTTGTTGGCTTTCTTTAGGCCTCACTTGGAGCAGAATGCAGACTCATCTTGTCTGCCGCCTGATCCCATGGGGTTTTGTGTGCAATTTCAAATGATTCCAGAGATGCCCAAATGCACGTTTTAGCCCCATGTACTGCCATTTGTGATCCATGAGAAAGAGCCATGTCCTTTTCATGAAATAAAAAAGAAGGGTCACTTCAGGAATTCAAAAATAAAGGGACCACCATTTTATACCAGTTCTGTCTGTTATACTGTCAGAAGATGGCATGTGGAAATGAGGATGTTTTTCAGGCATTAATATTTCAAAGGAAATAGTACCGAGAATATTGGCGGATAGGTCTTAATGGGGGGTGGGGTGTTAAGGAGACTTCCATAATTCTTAGATCCAAGTCTTCCCTCCAGCTGCCATTGTGTGTCTGTGTGTGTGTGTGTGCGCGCGCGCGCGCGTTTACCATCGTGACCAACTCTTCGTGACTCCATGTCCATGGAGTTTTCTTGGCAGGAATACTGGAGTGGTTTGCCAGTTCCGACTCCAGGCACCTACAGCACCTGCGGTATTCCCTTATGGTCTCCCATCCAAGTACTAACCAGGCCCAACCCTGCTTAGCTTCCGAAATCAAGTGAGATTGGATGTGCTTAGGGCATCTTAGGCTACAGCTGCCATTGTAGACCCTGGCAATTAAAAAAAACCAACACATTATTTTCCCTGCAAAAGCTCAACGCATGATCATGTAACATGCTTAGTTTTGGGCTGTCTAGTTGCTGACTCTGTTCAGATTATTGAAAGTGTTTCCTTTCTGTAGAGAACAGTTAGCCTAGTTCAGTTGTTTCTTGCCCTCACATGGTTTCCCATGGAAACGTGAGGGGCCAGCATCAAAATGTGTCAGTCACACAATCTGTTTGTTTGTTTGTTGCTTTCCATGGTTATGCAAATGAGAACAGCCTTCTGTCCCAATCCCATCTACCTGCATGCCTGTGCACATGTAGATGCATGTGTATGATGAAGAAAAAGTGGTAATAACTCACACAAATATAATTTATACAGGTAGGTCAACTAAATCGGATTTGCTCAGCCAGTTTAAAAAAGGAATTCACGTCCAGGGGAGTTGGTGAGTCACCGAAGAGTCTTAACTGGCCAAGGTCCATTTGGAGGCCTCTGTTGACTCTCTTCATGCTTTCAAAGGAGGGTGTGAATAGAACTGCATAGCAATCTGATTAATGACGGTGATCATTCTATTGAACAGAAAAAAACCACTTCACGCCACCATAATTGGCTTACTAATTTCACTATACCAAACAGAAAATGAAGAATGGGCACTTACATAATTATAATGGTTGACCTAATAAATGCATTATACAAATACAGAGCTCTCTCCCCCCCCCTCCCCACTCCATGACTAACGTAGCTATCTTATACAACAATTAGAATGTTATCCATTTAGGTTTAGGTGTGACCATGGGTTGCTCTATTGCAGATCATAATAAGTACACTTAAGAAGACTGGCCCCAGAGCTCCATGTCATACCACCTCTTACTTCTAAGTATATGGATCCATCATACAGCTATAGTCATTGCACTGAAATGTAACTTTCAGCATGCTGATCCTCAAATTTGCACCAAAAGAAGCCAGAATTGCTGGATAGCCCAGTGGCGTCGGTATTCTGGCTGTGGAACCAGAGGTTGGAAGTTCAATTCCCCACTGTGCTTCCTTCACAGCGGCTGGTCTTGATGATCCAGAAGGTTCCTTCCAGTTCTGGAGTCCTAAGATGATGATGGTGAGATAAACTGTAGGAATCCCATTTGCAATGACTGGGGTTTTTAGAATTTATTCACAGTAATCATGCTTATAGGTTATGGTGCATGTCTAGATAGCACTTGACTAGAAGAAAGGGAAGCCATTCTAGAAGAGGTAAGGCAGAACATAAACTTCACCAAGGGGTACTACTCTCATAAACACGCATGTATGTTCTACAGACAAAGAATGGTGCCAGAAGAAGCGACAGGGTCTGATCAAGCATTCTGTATTTGGAGTATTGCTGCTGAGCATGGTGCCTAGATGAGGTCTAAGGCCCAGCACATCCAGCGGACACTTAGTTGGGGAAAATCAAGCAATGTTGAAGGGTGACCTAGTGAGCCTCCCATCAAAGGCTTGTAAATTCCAATACTGGAAACGGGCTCTCCTACATTTAATTTAGGAGCCCTGTGGCGCAGTGGTTAAATGCCTGTACTGCAGCTTACACTGTGCTCACGACCTGGGATTCAGTCCCAGGTTGCAGGCCCATGGTTGACTCGGCCTTCCATCCTGCATACTGCAATTAAACTGTAAAAAAAAAAAAAAAACCACTCAGAGACTACTTGAAGTTCTATGGGGCAGTATATAAGCAGAACACTTTGTTTTAATTCTGCCTCCACACAGTGGAGCTGGGTTCTGAGCAGACAGGTCTTATCTTAAGATACAGCACAGCCAGAATAAGGTTTTAGGTAAGAAATGCAGAAAAGCAAACAAATAGTCATTTTTCTGCCTTGGGGAAAGCAGCAAATATTGTCCCCCCCCCATCATCTAAGCAAAGATACTGAAGCCAAATAAGGTTGGTACAAGACGCAGGAAATGCTCGAAATGCATCTCACTTGTATTATTGTCGTGTGGGGTTAGCCTTCCATCCTTCCGAGGTCGGTAAAATGAGTTCCTAGCTTGCTGGGGAGAGGGAGGGGGGACAATGCGTAGCCTGCATAATTAAAAATTGTAAATCGCCCAGAGAGTTCTTGAAGTGCTATGGGGCGGTATATAAGCAGAGCACTTTGCTTTTGCTTTTGGGGCTGCCTTTGAAGATGTTTTGGAAACTTCAGCTGCTGCCAAATTCAGCAGCCAGGTTGTTGACTGGGGCCAGTTATAGGGAGCATACAGCACCCCTGTTTCAACTACACGGGCCATCAGTCTGTTTCTAGGCCCAATTCAATGTGCTGGCTTTACCTATAAAGCCCCATATAGCATGGGTCCAGGCTGCCTGAAGGCCTGTGGCTCCCCAGATGAGCCTTCTTGGTGTTTAAGATAATCAGAGGGGGCCTTCCTCTCGGTCCCATTGCTAGTGCAGGCACAGCTGATGGGGAGGCAAGAGAGGGCCTTGTCTATGGCAGCATTGAGACTGTGGAACTCCCTCCCTCAGGAGATCAGGCTGGTCCCCTCCCTTTTATCGTTCTGCAGACAGCTGAAGGAAGACCCATATTTTCAGGCAGGCTTTTAACAATTAGGTTTGAATCCCTGAATGCCTTTTTAGAGTTAAGATAGTTTTAAATGTTTGCTTGCTTTCTATTATTCAATTGCATTTTAATTAGCATGCAGCTTAATTGTTTTTTTTAATCTTTATTGTGTTTTTAATTCTATTCCTTGTAATATTGTGAGCTGCCTGGAGTCCCCCTATTGGGCGAAAGGCTGCACATAAATAAAACAAAATGATAACAGATCCTCTGGTACCTGGATGCAAAATTAAAATAATAACAAGCTTAAAAGTTGCTGCATTTATGTGATTCCCTGTCCCTCCTTCTTTCAGGCGGTTTCCTTGCTCTGCACCTTGACAGGCTGTCCCTGCAACCAGCATGTCATACTTCTGCTCTCAGCAAGGCTTCAAACCCACAGCAAATTTCATATATTTTGTGAAATATTGTGTGAATTTGGTCCACAAGGACCAAAGAGTTTGGTGAGGTTCCTTTGTTGGGATAGCAACTTGCCAAAATCACAGTCCAGGCTGGGGTGGGGAAGAGTCTGGGAGTTATCATCACACACCCAAAAAATGCACCAGTTCCCCCCACCACCACCGTTACAGAACAGCATAGAGCATTAGAACTAGACTCAAAGGAAGAAATGGCATTGCCAATGACATGACCTGACAAAGCGCTGGTGAGAGGCAGATGAAGGAAGTACCAAGAGTTGAAGACCAGAGACGCCTCACAAAAGACTGGCACTTCAGTGAACCTGAGCGCAGCCGGGTCAAAACACCTCCAACCGGGTCAAATCCAATGGGCCGCTGCGTGCTTGTCGAGCATGCCTGCAAGAGAGTGGTTAGCAGTTGTTTTCCCTGACTCCCGGTCCCCCCCCCTTCCTCCACTGATTTCTGCAAGGAACAGAATGCAATTCATAAAACGAAGTTTTGAACATTGCCTCCCCAAATAGATTCATTTTCCTCCATATCCCCTGAGCTCCCGCCAGCACCCGCTTCCCTCCGCAGCCCCCACCTCCCCACACACCCTCTCCGTGGCTGCATATTCAGTGGTTGCTTGGATATATTGAAGGGTACAGTACAAGGGATTTTTTCAAAAGGACAAGGGATTTTCAAAAGGCAGACCTTGCCTGGGGTAGAAAGTACAGTCTAGTGCAGTGGTTCTCAACCTGTGGGTCCCCAGATGTTCCTGGACTGCAACTCCCAGAAATCCTGGCCAGCTCAGCTAGTGATGAAGACTTCTGGGAGTTGCAGTCCAGGAACATTGGGGGAGCCAGAGGTTGAGAACCACTGGTCTAGTGGCTGGAACCAAGTGCACCAGTGGGGTGGCAGAACCTGCTTTTGTCTGGTGGAAAGTTATGTTTGACATCTAGATTCCCGAGTTCTGTCCTGCTCAGAAACTGGATATGACACTAGAGAGGTGCCCGAGCCTTCTTGCCACAGCTTTAAGGTCCAGGCCATTACAAAACACCTTATTCCTGCTCCTGACCACCATAAAGCCCTGCTCAGCTTGCAACCGGCTTATGGTCACCTTCTCTCTCCATTTACCTACACAGAGTGTGAGGTTGTCTCCTAAGCTCTTTCTCCTGCATGGACGTCACCAACGTAGGGATATTTGGCTGGGTGGAAAATTAAGTTACCCCTTCCTAGACGATCTACAGATGCTGCCTGGATGAGAGGTTTGATTCACCATCCCTGAGAAAGCAGGCTAATGAAGGTACCCAGGACGAGTTATGCGATATACAGACCGCTCTCCTAAAACACAAAGATGTGGCCCAGCCTACCTTCCCTTCCCCTCCCCTCCCCTCCCCACCATCTGATGGGTAAGGCTGTCTCCTCACTCTGCTTAATGATTAGGGCTGATCCCATGAGTGACTACTGAAAAATGAGCTCTTTGGGCAGTAGCACCCCATCTATGACGTGCGCTCCCCAAAGAGGCTTGCCTGGTGCTAACTCTGTTCTCAATGTCAAGACCTTCTAATTTCCTCAGATCTTTGGCATTTTTATTCCAGGATGCCAGCGGATTGGCCCAGTGTGGAACATCTACTGCTCAAGTGGTGATTCCCCCCACTTCCCTTTTCTGGGGTTGAGTTTGGGACAGACGCCATTATGACTATCCTGGGAAATGGGGTAGTGGCCTCGACTTTCAAGTCCAAAAAGAGTAAGCCACGTTGGGTCCTTTTCCAAGGAGAAAGGTGGGGTCAAAATCCTCTAAAATAAATAAATGAATAAATGAATAAATAAATAAACCTATTTGACAGATGTTGTTCTTAGTGTTACAGTAAGCATTTCTGTCACAGCTGCAGTCTTCATGCTGTGTTAGTTTTTTTTTTTAAAGTTGTCTGGAGTTACTCTCCATGTCGCTTGGTTCTTGTTGGTAGCCGCCCAAAAGATCTTTCGTTATCAGGCAGGATATGAAATAAATGCTTGTCTATAAATAATAAATCACTCACCACCTTCCTCCTACCCTCAAAGAGAGCTGCAGCCTCAAGCAATGGCAATGGGAGTGGGACAAAAGCAAACCTTGTTCTGATTCTGAGTCGGTTCTGCCAGAGCTCTGGGTGGAATAAAGCTGCTTCTGGCTGGGTCAAAGGGTGGTGGTAGGGAAGCGACGTAAGCCCTGGTGTGCAGCTTTTAAAATTACAACAGAAATGGTGCATGGCACCGCAGGCACAGATGTTGCCTTCACAATCAGGCCTGAACAGATCTGTCTGGTTAACGGAGGCAGCTGCTGCTTATGGAGTGGAAGCCAAGAATTCCCAGGACAAATGGGTGTGATAAGGGCTCTGTGCTTTTGCATTCTTGGGGATAAGAATATACATTTCAGGGCTCATCTGCATTTGTTCCCCTTTATACCCTAAATAGCATCTGTAGTGAGAAAGAATAAGAACAACACTAGTTTTCTAGGTCTTTTTTTGTTTTGTTTTAATAAACACCTCCAGGAAGAGGTTTTGTTTTGTTTTGCTTTCCTTTTGTTTTGTTTTGTACCAACCTACTAACAAACAAGCCCGATATTCAACATGGAAGATCAGAAGATCGTTTTAAAAGAATTTCAAGGGGTTCCTCACCCCCCCAAGTGTTGATGTGAAACACTGCTGATTTACAAAGGAGATTAGGTGTGGAGGGAACCTCTGCTGAAAAAATAAATCTCAGATCAGACCTCCACCCAACACCAAATCCAACACAGAGAAGAAATATCAAAGGTTTCCTGTGAACTGTTTGAAATATTTTTGCTCCCTTCCTTAAAAAGAAAATGGTACCTTGAAGAGAGGAGAAGTTTTAGGAATAAGCGTACAAAGAAACCCCCAATAGCATTCATGATCATTTGGGACCGTGGCACCAAAGGGTACAGAGAGGGAAGGAATAAATGTTTCATCGTGGTGCAACTCTTAAAGCTCCACCATAAAATGCACTTTAAAGGCATGCAGTGCTGGAACACCTCCCCCAGAACACCCCCCTGCAGTGCAATACAAACATGGACAAAAGAAACCAGCAAGATGGCCTCAGCCTTTTCCCCACCGAAAATGCAATGGGGAAAAAATGTAAACAGACAAACATGTTGTTGTTGTTGTTGTTCAGTCATTCAGTTATGTCCAACTCTTCGTGACCCCATGGATCAGAGCTCACTAGGCCTTCCTATCTTCCACTGCCTCCCGGAGTTTGGTCAGATCCACATTGGTTGCATCGATGACACCATCCAACCATCTCATTCTCTGCCGTCCTCTTTTCCTTTTGCCTTCAATCTTTCCCAACATCAGGGACTTTTCCAGGGACTCCTCTCTCCTCATGAGATGGCCAAAGTACTGGAGCCTCAGCTTCAAAATCTGTCCTTCCAGTGAACATTCGGGGTTGATTTCTTTCAAGATGGATAGGTTTGATCTCTTTGCAGTCCAGGGGACTCTCAAGACTCTCCTCCAGCACCACAGCTCAAAAGCATCAATTATGCGGCGATCAGCCTTCTTTATAGTCCAGCTCTCACTTCCATACATCAGACAAACATAAGCAGCAAGAAAAATCCAGCCTTTTTTTGCCTGCAGAGCAATGAAACGATTGCAAACATGGAGAAATGAAACCAGCAAGACTACAGCAGCCTTTTCCTGCCAAAAATGCAATGGAAAGCAGTCCAAAGATCAATAAAACCAAGCTCCAAAAAACCCACCCAATCATTCCCACCAAATGCACAGAAAAAAAGCCAGGGCGAGTCTCAGCAACCCCCTCCTCAGCAAAGTAAGAAGGAAGGAGAAAGCTCTTTCAGGTTGGATCAGGGGGTGGAAGGGGAAATGGCTGGATTTACAGATGAGAGAAGGGAAGAATGTGGGCTACTCTTTAGCCTTTCATGGGCTATTGGTAGCCCATGGTCATCCTGTTGTTCAGGCCTGCTATACAGTATACTGCTAATACAGTATACTACTGTATATCCTGCTACTGTATTTCCTGCTACTGTATATCCTGCTATGCTACTGTATATCTGAAGAAGTTGACGTGTCCACAAATGCTTACATTAAAAGCATTTACGGTGCCGTATGTTTTTGTGTTTTGTTTTGTTTTGATTTGATTTTTGTATGAAAAAACAATTAAACACTTTAAAGGAGTAAAAATGCAAGTGAATTAAAAGTGGATTAACACCATGAGAGTAGACTGATTAGTCTGTTAACCACCACCTCTTCTCAGCAGCCGATCGGTTACCAAAATTGAGCCTGAACAAAAAGGTTTTGGTCTGCTGGGGGAAGGTGGGATCAGAGAGGGAAGAGGCGCTTCCAAGAGAGGGAGTAATCACTGGATGCAGCCATCCAGTGGATTGCTAGTAAATTTCAAACTATATGTGCTGATTGTGACAGTACTCATGACCACACACACACACACACTCTTAAGGAAAAGGCTACAGAATCAGTGCAGATCAATAACCAAGGAGATCTTTTGTAAGGTTAGTGGCTCTTAATAGCTCATTCTAACCCACCCTAAAAAACTTCGTAGCAGGACAGGGACAGGTTGCAACCATTCCTAAAAGAAAGAAAGAAAGAAAGTAAGTAAGTAAGGAATGCGGCCTGCTTCTTACCTCTCCTCCATCGATGGCACCGACGAGGTGCGTGCTCCCTCCGTGCAGCTTCGCGCAAAAGGACCTCCGGACCAGCACCAGGTAGGAGACATCTCTGCCCCCCCATTAATGAAACGAACCTAACGAACCAATTTTTCTCAGTTTGGTTCGTTTTGTGTTAAATTTGCCCCTAGGTTCGTTATTCGTTTCATTATGTAATGAAACAAATAACAAATAACGAAATGAAAAAAAATAGTTTCATGCCCATCTCTAGTAAGGACCCCAAGACTTTCTCCATGGCTGCTCCCATGGAGGAGCCTTCGGAATGCACTGGTTGGAAAAGCCAGGTTGGTCCTTCTCTCTTGTCCTTCTGTCCTCAGGCCAAGACTTTCATCTTAGGCAGTCCTTTGAACAGTTTTGTGTGTGTGTGTGTGTGTTGCATTGTTACAATCATGACCAACTTTTCATGACCCCATGTATATATATATAACTTTTTAACGCAGGCTTTAATTGGTTTTTCATTTGTTCTTATACTTGATTGTTCTAATCTTAATTTACGTTTATTGTGTTATATATTCATTTTTAAAGTCTATTATATACATAGTGTTTTTAAATTTCATATTTTACATGTTGTGAGCAGTTACCTTGGGTGAGAAGGGTAGCATATAAATAATTTTAATAATTAATCAATTAATTAACCCAGTCAGAGTTAAATGGGCAGGACTGATTGGTCTGGCTCAGGTCAGGTAGTGTCCCATGTAGCAGAGGGGACCCATTCAGCTGAGCAGCAGAGGAAGATGACAGGAACAAACAGAAGAGAAGGGCAGATGGAAGCCCAAGTGCCTCCGCCTACAATGATCTGTATGTAGGTGTGCGCTGCTGGAAATGTTCTCCCACCCAAAACTCGGACAGGCTAGTTTTTGGGCAGGAGCAGATTATTTAAAGGCAACGGGGTTGCCTCTAGATGTGGTAGCCAGCTGTGCCACTTCACCCACATGGGCGGCGTGCGTCAAAGCCTTCCTTTCCCAGCTGCTGGCCAAGGCCGTTTTGGACCAGGGTCCAGCCGCCAGGCCCAGGAGAGAGCCCCCCCTAACCAGCCCCCTCCCCCCTAACCAGCCAAGGCGATCCAAGGAGACGCGTCGAAGGCACGATAAACGATTGCGCGGACCGCGCATTATTTCGTTGGCTGCCGGTGAGAAAGAGGGTTGGAGCAAGCGAGAGGGAAACAGGAGGAGGAAACGCGGGACTTTGGCGTCAGTTCGGAGAAAAGCAAAACCCCTACCGAAGACCGCTGCGGAAGAAACCCTTCTCCTCTCTCTCTCTCTCTCTCTCTCTCTCTCTCTCTCTCTCTCATAGATATATACATACATCACCTTCAGCTGCTTGTGCCACCGGCGGGCGCACGCGCTCACACACACACACACACACACACAGCACGCCACCCTGCAATCCCAGATTGGGCACTTCCAGCGCGCCCCGAGCCGCTTGGCCTCCCCCTCACGCACAGGCGCGCGCACTCGCTCTTTCTCTCATACACACATACACACGTTGTGTCTTCCTCGGCACGCATCCACGGAGACGCACCCGCCGCCACCGCAAGCCGATCGCTCTCCGGGGGGGCACTCGAGGCCGGCTCCGCTGGGCCCTGACGCTGGGTTGGGACGCGACGGATTCCTGCAGATCCTCTTCCTCCTCTTCCTCATCCTGTTCCTTCCGCAGCTGAGCCAGGCGCGATTTCTCGACCCCCACCCCTATCAAACGCCTCTCCCCCTCCCTCCCTCCCGCCCCCTCCCCTCCCCTCCCCTCCTCCCCGCAGCCCCAAGGAACGGCATCGCTCGCCACCAGGGGGGAGGAGGAGGAGGAGGAGGAGGAGGAGGAGGAAGAGATGCATGTGTTTGGCAGGGAGACAGACGCCGCCGCGGCCGCCGCTTGCTCGCTTTTTAGTCCCCCAGCCGCCGCCGCCGCCGCCTGCTTTGCGGCCACGATCGCCTGGCTTTGATTCCCGGCAGCCGCTTAAGGCACCCGAGGGAGGAGGAGGAGGAAGAAGAGGAGGAGGAAGATTCTCGCTGCCGCCGCCGCTCCCCCCCCCCCCCCCCCCCCCCCCAAGCCCCGGTTCGCCCGCAGGTGCCTCCTCGCCTCCGGCACCCATCGCGCTCCCGGCGCCTTCGCACCCTCCGAGGAGCTAAAGGGAGTCGTCGTCGCCGCCGCCGCCTTCTCCGCCGAGCCCGAGCGCCCCGGCTGCTGACGCTGGCCCTGCCTGCAGGTTGGGGAGGCTCAGCCTGGCCCCCGGCACGGGCGGGAGGGAGGAGAGAGGTGGGGGGGAGAAAGAAGGAGAGGGAGGGAGGGC
>JAHTLZ010000010.1:356825-369431 GCA_023846285.1 Phrynocephalus versicolor
GCTGATGATTTGCATATTCATCACTCCTGTCGGCAGAGTTTGTCACAATACCTCCCCCCTTATAAAGAAATTTTAAGAGAGTAAACTTACCTCGGTTTGCTCACTTAAAATCTCTTCTGGAGCCTATTTAACTAATACATACATTCCTCTGTTTATCATATTCAGCTATACATATCTATAAACTGTTTTATAATATGTTCAACCTTTCTTACTATATAATTCCATTACATGCAATCATTCTTTCTATATCATTACATTTTAAATAGACTATACTATTATAACATTAGTTAAAATCATAAATTCAAATACCTGTAAATACCTTATCGAACATCCTAGAATCAATCTATGCTTAAGTACACATATTTGGTTTTCATTTTAAGGTATTTTACTTATCAATATACATACAATTTTTATCCTTAACTTATATTCTAAATAGCACGTAAACATTTTGATTTATAGTAAGCTCTAATTATACCTTACCTTGCATTTTTCATTTACAGTTAACGCATTAAGTTATGGCTTTCACTTTTTATGATATTACATTTCCATATTTTTTTTAAACAACACCTTCCTCTTACATCAGTAATAAAATAACAATATTACATTATTATTATTTAACCATGGTCCATGCAATCAATGTCTTCTGCCTCTTGCTGCAACGGCTGGACGATGCTACACCACGGGTGATCACTTCCTCTGGCACATAAATCCAAAGTCCAGTTCACAGTAAATTGATGCCATTTTTCCTTGGGTTCTTGGAATGTGGGATTCAACTCTCTGACACCACTCCTGGTACAGTTCATTAGAGTCCCCTCAAATGCAGCTTGATATTCAAGCGACCACTGTATGACATACGGGTGCTTCATTTTTGTCAGTTCAGTCAGTGGCATTGCAATGGTGCTCAAATGTGGACCAAATCTCCTATGATATCCCGCAAGACCCCAAAAAGATCTCACCTTCTCTTTGTTGGTCTGTCTTGGCCACGGGTCCATTGCGTCGATCTTCCTCTGCAGGGGGCCGGTCACGCCTCGTCCCACGTCGTGTCCCAGGTAGTTGATCTTTAGATTTCCTAGTCGCCACTTGGATGCTCCCTTCGTCCTCTCGTCTTCTCGGATCCGCTGAAGCACGATGTTCACAGGCTGCAGTTGTTTTTCCCAGGTGTCTTTCGCAACCACCGAATAAGGTTTGTCATTAGCATCCTTCACTTCCAAGTAGGGTTTCTGCTTTACACGGTTTTCTATTTGCTTTTCAGCTTCCTGCAGCTTTCTAAATTCATCAGCGATCCTATTCTCTTCTTGTATCAGTTGTTCCTTGCCCAGTGACACTTTGTTCCCATCCAGATTATTTAATATTTCTGTTTCAAGCTCTGCTTTCATTGATGTAAGTTGCTGTAAGCAATCTTCTTTACTTTCTGATGCACCAGACAATTGCATTTCCAAATTACATATATTTTTTTCTTTAATGTTTTCCACTGTGGTAATTACATCTAGTTCTGCTGATTTCTTCTGGAGTTCGCAAACAATTGTATCAGATTCATTCCTCCTTTCCTCCAGTCCCTTTTCCTTCATCTCTAAAAGTCCTTTCAAAGGTGAAATTTCATTCTGGAGTTCACCAATAACTGATGGCTGCAGAATTTTAGCTTCTTTCAGCTCTTTTGCTATTGCTTCATTTTGTACCTTTTCAAGCCGTGCTAATTTTTCATCATCTTCTTTTAATTTAAAATATTTTTCTAGCCTGGAATTCTTTACTGGTACACGAAGTTCCTCACAAGCTTGTATCATTTTCTCCTCTATTATGAACTTTTCAGGGTGTTTGGAACTTAAGAAGTGTGTATTCGATTCCATTAAGTCAAAACATCCCTTCAAACTGTCATCTTGCCATTGTTCTAGACTAAAGTCTACTGCTGGCCCTTTTATATCAGCTACGTTGTCTTTTCCTACCATTTCAGACTGCTGAGTTTCCCTCTCAAGTTTTCCTACTGACATTTGATTGGTAACTTTGTTGTTTTCACCATTTTGTTCAGTTTGGTGTGTCTGAGCTTGTTTTACTACAAAAGCACTCTGCACATGCTCTAAGACATCTATTCCACTTAAACCTGCTCTTGGGATTTGATCTGAAACTCCTATTCTATGACTGGAGTTCAAACCATATGAGTTATTGCAGTCATCATTTGTAATGTCTGAAGAGACAACTGTTGTGGAGCAAGGGTTTGCTGTCAATTTTGAGGAGGTAGCTAGACTTATGCTGATTGCACCGCCCAATTTTGTCACAGGAGACTGTCTGGGCCAAGTACCATCTTCATTCTTTACCTCTATTACCACCACATGTCTCTTGTAGAGCCCTGCATCTTCTATAGTGCTGTCAAGTTTGCTTAATTGCTCATAAATACTGGTATTACTCATATATCTGCGCCATAGCCTAATTTCCTTCCCATCAGGAATATTAAACAGCTTCCGCATCTCTTTTCCAATAGTATCAATGGTATCCGCTTTGCTGAAATAACAGCTTATGAGATTATTAGGATCATTGTTTTGACAGAGCTTCAGTTCCCGAAGATATACTTCGACTTTATAATATTTCACAAATAATCCATATTCTACAACTTTCCTCACAATTGGCTTCTGCCCTTCTACACACCCATACCAATTTACTAATTTATTCCAGGCTTCAGTGGGAACTAAAACATAATCCACTTTATCAACAAGGTACTCTTTCAATATTTGAGTTTCTGAATTTGCAAAAAGTCCCGAGTTGTCAATTGGCCCTGGGAAGAGGTTAGGTTCTCCCATGTTATACCGGTCCCAGTTGTCAAAGCCCACATATTTCTTCCACTGCTTGAACCACCGGCTACTAATCAAATACCAAAACTCCCCTGGCCGCAAAGGCGTTCCCAACAGCGGCTTAAGTTCAGACACCTCAGTATGGGCCATTATAAAAAAAAGGTTTTCTTTGTATCAGTGACTAACCTAAATCTTTTCCTCAGTTGTTCTGCTGAAATGCCAATTCTAGTAAACACTAACTCTTTTCCCTTTTTTAGTATTCACTTTTGGAACTGACTTGAAATCAAAATCTTTTTATTTCTTGCTTTCTTAAGAAAAGGAAGATTCAGACTGGGTCACAGCTGTTTAAATGGCAACTGTAAAATTTTTTACCTCAGCTCCCAGCTCCCAGCTCCTGACTCCTGTTAAGCAACTGTTGCCAAGGGCAAGATTGGCACAGTGCCCAGACTTCAAACTTTCTTTATTTAAAATATTGTTTCAGTGTTTAAAGCACACAGATTTACATATATTTCTTTGGCTTTTAACCTATAACTTTTCTTCTGGCCCTTACAATTTCACTTTCCCTCCAAAAGGGATTCTAATTAGCCAACTCCTGCTCTCACAGTTTTAAATCTCCTCAGGCCTCTTCAATTTCTGAGGTAAATTTTCTCCCCACAGACCTTTTACTTTGGAGATTTCTTTCTGTTAACACCCAGGGTAATTTTCAGACCTTTTACCAAAGTCACCCTCAATTCCAGGGGAAATGCTTTGGGTCTTTCACCCTCAAAGGAAATTTGCCTCAACACCTTTTAATTTTCAGGCTGCTGGACAGCACAGAGTTCCTTGGCTCTCAGGCAGTTTCCCCAAACAAACCACTGTAGATTTCAGTCTATCCTTACAGATTTTTCTCTTCCAGGTGTCCTATAATTTTGTCAAGCCAGACTCCTTTTCCTTTTGGAGTCCTGGCCTCCAGACACTCTAACAGGCCCACCAAAGAAAAATCAGATAGTACTACAGGGTTTTAAGTCTGAATTCCTCTCTCACACACAGGGCTTCCAAGGAACTGAAATTAGCTTCACCTAATTCTCAGTCCTAACCCCTTTTCAGAGGAACTTCCACAGACTACCAACAACACTTGAGGGCTAACTTTTACTAAAGGCTTCTTTTTAAACTTCCAGTTTCAATTTCTTCACAGGGTACAGGCTAAATATTTTGAGCTGGTGACTTTTTCCCTCAGGCAAACTGGATATATTCGAGATCCGACCGCTGCCCACCAAATTGTGACGATCCCCCTTTCCAGAGGCTGGATTGTGATGGGAATGGTAATGCTGCCACCTTTTATTTACTTAGTAATGCTGCCACCTTTTAAACTCATCACCTCATGAATTGGGACTGACTCAGAGATATATAATAAAACAATAATGAAGTTTATTGAGAGGATAATAAATATAACAATAACTGAGGTTGGTATGCGTTGCCTTTAACATATACTGTAACAGATCTAATCAGCTCCACAAGCCTCCCTGCCTTAAATAGCTAGTAAACAGTGTAGCCCTCCCTGCCTGACAGAACTCTCAGAGAGCAGTGCTCTCCCAGCACTCACTCTCAACTTAACTGCACTTCTTTCTACCCCCTAACTGCCTAGGCTCCACCCTTTTATATCATACCATTCCCCGCCCTCCTGCTGGGATTGGCTGATGATTTGCATATTCATCACTCCTGTCGGCAGAGTTTGTCACAGGCACCAAGATGTATTGACTACATAGCCCATTGCCCTAGCACAGGGGTGTCCAAACTTTTTGCAAAAAGGGCCAGATTTGGTGAGGTGAAAATGTGTGGGGGCTGACCATTTAGCCACATTTGGCCCCCAGGCTGGACTTTGGACTAGTCTCTAGGACAGTGATGGTGAACCTTTTAGAGACTAAGTGCCCAACCTGTGATTTAAAACCCACTTTTTTGTTTTTTGCAAAGTGCCCATACGACAATTTAGCCTGTATACAGGTGGCTGTGAAGTGGCAATGTTGGATGCCCACAGAAAGGGCTCTGAGTGCCACCTTTGGCACCCGTGTCATAAGTTCACCAACAGTGCTCTAGGACATGCAAGGAGGCAGGGAGGACGCGACAGCAATGGAGCCGGGGCAGGTAGTCTGGGCAGGTGGCTGGGGGAATAGATGGAACCATAAAACTGCAAGCTGACATCTCCATCCAGTATGGGGAGGGGCCAGCTGGCGGGGATGCGTGACAGGCTGAGTCGGTGGGGAGAAGAGGTTGCGGGCTGCTTAAAATTTGAAAACAGGCCACATTTGGCCCCCGGGCCTGAGTTTGGACATGCCTGCCCTAGCAGATGTGGCTCGTGTGAGCTAGGAATGATGAGCACTGTGAGCTAGGAATGATGGGCACTGCTGTCCCAAAGCTTAAAGTCATGGCATTGGTGAAGGCTACTCTTTTTCACACAGCCTTGAGCTGATTTTTAGAAGTTGCTAATTGCAGCTAGTTTGGGCCGGTCTTGAGTCGCAGGTGTAGCAACTTCTCAGAAGCGCTAATCCTGTGCTATTACTTGCTGTAAGTCTCCCAAAGCTGAGCTTGGAGAGCTGTCCCTGAAGCCAGGCTAACCAGGCTGACTTCCTTTGCCTGCTTGTCTGCAGGGCTCTGCGGGGACTGACCGGTTTGTTTATAACATCTGTTGATTGTGTTTGCAAGCAAAGTGAAATAGAGCTGCAAGAAGTTTATGTATTTACAAAAAGTTTTTAGCACCCCCACCCACCCACCCATCACCCACTATCCAGTGGTCTCTGGGCAGCAGCTGAAGGTACCATCATTCTGCTAGGACAGGGCTGTTCAACTTTGAACAGGCCAAGGTCTACTTTTTTCGGCCCAAAGTGCCTGAGGGCTACTACACTAAAACCTCTACTTACGAATTTTATCTCTTCCGAGCACATGCTCATAAGTAAAAACTGTTGTAAGTAGAGCAGCGGTCTCCAATAGGAATGCATTGAAAATGATTTAATCTGTTCTGGAGGGAACAGATTTCAATGCGCCATGGCCCTTGAACTGCCCCGCTTGGCTGAGACAGTAGGCTGGCAGAGCCATAACTTTGCTGGGGCAGTGGTGGTCCTTGGGATGGGAGAGGGAGGGGTGGAGAACTTATCCCCTCACTTTTCTTATTGATGGCCATCGGTCTACTTTTGAACCTTTCACGGGCTACTGGTACCCCGCAGCCTACCTGTTGGGCAGGCCTGCTCTAGGGGGACAAGGGTTAGCCCAAGGATGCCTGCTGACTGAAGCTAAAGAGACAGACAGATAGAGAGACAGAACATATGTGGGACAAGAAGGGAATTTGGGAGGGGGGGCAGGAAGGTTGTATGGAATAAAAATCCCTGTCATCCTGCCGAAAGGGGGAAAAGCCCAGGAGCCCTGGGTGAACGGCCCTAGGAGTCTCCAGCTGTGGCTATTCCCAATACTTACCCTTTGAGGCAGTTGCCTCACTGCCCTAATGATAGGGCCGGCCCTTTCAAGTGACAAAACATGCCGGACTGCTTTGCTGAGACTTGTCATAAGGTACGCACACACACAACCCTGAGTTTCTGCTTGAAGAAGCTCTTGAAGGCTGTCCTGTGATAAGAAAGCAAGCTGGCTTGGGCGTCCACAATCCCCCTCGACTCCTGCGGCTGATTGGAGTGCTACATTTGCAAATGTATCTGTAGGGAGCCAGGCAGGGGAACGGCTGCTGCGGAGAAGCTTGACTGCTGTTAATGAAGCAGACACTGATTGCCTGTTGGTATCTAAATTTCCACAGGCTTTAAAAGGATGCGTGCGTGCAGGGATAGACTCCGGCGCTTTGACTGTCGCCTTCTGGACAATAATCTTATTACATGCACGCCTTCACTCTTGGGATAGTCACTCGCTTGGACCTGATAGAAATTGTTGTAAAAATCAAGAGGATGGCAGATCTCCTGCAAAAACAGAAAAAGCAAAAGCAAAACAGCAACAGCAGCAGCAGCAGCAGCAACAACAACAACAACAGCAGCAGCAGCAGCAGCAGCAGCAGCAAACCCAAACCAGCAGTTTCCCCATTTTAGTTCTCCCAGCTGGGGATGGAAGACAGTTTTCATAACACTAGTGCAAAATATCTGGTCCTTTTCGAAAAGGGGAAAGGTATAGTTCCCCTTTCAGCCATGTAGCTCTTCCCACCTATCCACCCCTCAAACTGGAACTGTGCAGTGTGAAACTGAACCAGAATCCATGAAAGTTTTATGCCATAGGAAAAGAGACCTCCAAGTCCTCCTTGTGGCTCACCTGTTGCCTTTGAAGCTGCCTCTTGGTGCAGCGCAGTCCCCATAAAGTCTCTGAAACCTGAATCTTCAGCCTGAGCAAGTATATTTAGTGCTGTTGCAATAGGTTGGTGAGGCTGTCAGTTTTTTTGGGGTTTTTTTTCCAAATGCCTGGCTACTCTAGCAGGGAATGGAGTGCCATTCACGTCTGCCCGGAGGAGCCTCAGTGCTGTGTTTTAATTATGCCCCGCTTTAATTGCACAAGAGGCTGTAGCTAAGATGTTCAAGTTGTGCTTTGGAACGGGAAGCACCTGGGCAGTCTTCTGTGTCACTAGATTGCCTTCCCTCGGCTTCTGCTTAAACGACTCTTAAGCACAGGGGCAGGGGAGCCCACCTGGTGTAGCGTATGGAGCCTTGGGTGAGAAGAACTCAGCAGAGCCCAATGGAGGAAACTCACTGGGGCACAGGCAACCGTAAATCGGCCCTTAAAACCTCTGGGGGTCTCCATAAATTGGAAGTGACTTGACAGAACAGCAGCAGCAGCAGCAGCAGCAGCAGCAGCAGCAATCTGAAGGCCAAGAACAAAATGTGTGGGGCAAATTGTGAGATGATACCCCAGCCCATTCCATGGCCAGACATTTTGCAAATCGGCAACTAGATTTTATATCAGGATTGGGGCCTGGGCACAGATTTTCCCTCCCCACTAAGGGCAGCAAGATAGTTTGAGGGACAGAGGGCAAGTCAGCAGGCACATCCACCCACCTGTGCCTGTTGATGTTCCCGACTACAGCATCATATAAGCTGCCTAGATGCCTTAAGCACATCCGATCTCGCTTGATTTTGAAAGCTAAGCAGGGTCGTACCTGGTTAGTACTTGGATGGGCAACCACCAGGGAATACCAGGTGCTGTAGGCGCCTGGAGTAGGAACTGGCAAGCCACTCCAGTACTCCTGCCAAGAAAACTCCATGGACATGGAGTCACGAAGAGTCGGTCATGACTGTAACGACACAACACACACACACACACTACAGCATCAGACAACCCTCATCTTGTGTCTCAGGAGAGGGCTGAAGGCTGAAGTCAACCCAACCACTAGGGGAAAGCATGGGCAAACTACTTCTCCCTGTGACTGGGCTGTGTCTTGTCCCTCAGATACGAGATCCCTGACACCCAAATGGCTGATGAGAAGCAGCTGGAGATTCTTCAGGAGAAGGCCAATTTCCGCCACTTCAAGCCCAAACCCTTCAACATGAGAGAGTTCTCGGACCGAGCCGGACACGACATTCAGGAAATGCTCCTCTCCTGTTTCTTCCGCGGGGAGCCGTGCGGGCCTGATGACTTCAAAGTGGTGAGTCGCCATTTCTGGCATGTCAAGGACGTGGGTCTCTCTGTCTCTTTGCTCATTTATTCAGTGGACACTGTTCTTGGCTGTTGTGGTATCTAGATTGGACACGATTCCATACCCAAAGAGTTGATGTGGCACTCAGCAGTGGCATTGTTGTGGGAAAACTTTATTTATTTATTTATTATTTATTTATTTATTATATTTATATCCCGCTTATCTACAGGGTACTCTAAGCGGCTTACAACAAAAAAAAGGCTACAAAGCCAATAAAATACAATAAATAATCACAGACAAACCTATAAACACCCTAAACACTGTTAAAACCACATGACACCTCGACTAAAACGCAAGTTACGATGGAGGAAAAAAAAAAAAGAAAGAAAAAGAAAAAAGAAAAAAAATAAATCAAAATAAAAAAAAATCAACTGTCGCCAAAGGCCTCACGAAAAAGGTAGGTTTTCAGCGCCTTTCGGAAGGCCAGCAGGGACTCTGCAGAGCGCACTTCACTGGGGATGGAATTCCAGAGGCTGGGGGCCGCCACCGAGAAAGCCCGGGTCCGAGTACTCGTCCTCTGGGCTTCCCGAGGGGTGGCGACCCGAAGCAAGTGCGCTCGCGCCTGCCGAACGGGACGGGCCGAAGTTGACCGCTGAGCGATACGCTCTGCCAGGTAGTCCGGTCCCAAGCCATGGAGGGTTTTATAAACTAAAACCAGGACCTTGAATCTAATCCGGGCCGCAACGGGTAGCCAGTGCAAGCGGGCCAGGACTGGGGTGATGTGGTCGTAACGACGCACACCAACCACCAGCCTGGCCGCCGCGTTCTGGACCCGCTGCAAGCGCCGGAGAAGATTCAAGGGCAACCCCATGTAGAGCGCGTTACAGTAGTCCAGCCTCGAGATCACCAGAGCTTGGACCACTGTTCTCAAGGAGTTCGCGTCGAGGTATGGGCGGATCTGGGCGATCCGACGGAGATGGAAATAGGCGGACCTGGTCACCGACGCCACCTGGTGCTCCATGGCAAGCGCCGGGTCCAGGAACACACCCAGATTCCGCACCCTCTCCGCGAGCTGGAGGGAGACTCCCCCCAGACAGGGAAGAGGGCCACCGTACCCCGACGGCGAGCTCCCGAAGAACATAACCTCTGTCTTCTCGGGGTTGAGCTTAAGCCTGTTCGCCCCGGTCCAAGCCAGTACGGCCTCCAGGCACCCGTCGAGAACTTCCACAGCTTCCACAGCAGAGGTGTTAAAGGAGAGATAGAGCTGCGTGTCATCAGCGTACTGATGACAGCAGACTCCAAAACTCCTGATGACCCCCGCCAACGGCCTTACGTAGATGTTAAACAGCATGGGGGACAGAGACGACCCCTGTGGAACCCCACATGGGAGGATCCAAGGGGCCGATAACTCCCCCCCATGCTGCACGTACTGTGGCCGGCCCTCCAGGAAGGAACGGAGCCAACTGCAAGCAGTGCCTCCGATTCCGACCTCAGAGAGCCGGTCCAACAGGATACCGTGGTCGACGGTATCAAAGGCCGCTGACAGATCCAGGAGGACCAACAGGGAAGAGCAACCCCTGTCGGCCGCCCTGAGAAGGTCATCTTGCAGGGCGACCAAAGCTGTTTCGGTACCCCGGCGGGGCCTGAACCCGGACTGGCAAGGATCGAGGCACTGCCGATCCTCCAAGTATGACTGCAGCCGGACCGCCGCCACCCTCTCGATCACCTTGCCCATAAATGGGACATTGGCGATAGGACGATAGTTTGTCAGATCATCCACCGCCAGGCCAGGTTTTTTCAGGATGGGCTTTATCACCGTCTCCTTCAGACGAGAGGGAAAAACCCCCTCGCTGAACGAGGCGGTGGCAATGGCAGAAGCCCATTCGGCCATAGTCCCTCTGGCAGCTCTAATTAGCCAGGCAGGGCAAGGGTCGAAAGGAGTGGAGGCTGGCCGGCAATGCGCCATAGCCTTGGAGATCTCGACAGCAGAAACAGGCCCAAGCGCATCCAACCGAGGCGACGGAGGCGGACCAGCAACTGGAGATGGCGGGACAGGACCACTGCAACCGGAGTCAAAACCAGCACGGATGGCCTCAATCTTAGTTCGAAAAAAGGCTGCGAATTGCTCACTACTGAACTCAGTAGGAGGAGGCCTGGCCAGACTAGGATTGCTGAGGTCTCGAACCACCCGGAAGAGCTCCGCCTGGCGGTTCGAGGCCTCAGCAATTCTCAGGGAGGTGAAAGATGTTCTAGCCTCCCTTATCGCGATGATATAGCGACTAGACTGGGCATCAACGGCAGCCTTACTCAACGCCGTGCGGGATTTCCTCCAGCTGCGTTCTAACCTCCTCCTAACCTGCTTCATTGCCCTGAGCTCCCCCGTGAACCATGGGGAGGGCCGGGCTCGGCAGCGGAGGAGGCGCTTGGGGGCGATCCGGTCAATGGTGTGGACAGCTGTTTCATGCCAAAGATTCGCCACACCCTCGGCCGGAACGTCAGCCAAACCACCAGGTAGTCCCCCAAAGAGCTCACCGAACCGCTGAGGGTCCTGGAGCCTCCGGGGGCGGGCCAAGATAGTGGGCCGATGGTCCCCGCGGGGAGGAGCCGAAATCGCCAGGGAGAATGAAAGCAGGTGATGGTCTGTCCATGACACAGGAAGGGAGACAAGGTCCCCCACCTCCAGACGCGAATCCCCCGACATGGAGGTAAACACCAGATCCAGGGTGTGACCAGATCTGTGGGTGGGGCATAAAACATGCTGGGACAGACCCATGGAAGCCATGGATTCCATGAACTCCAGAGCTGCACCAACAAGCCCACCATCCGCATGCACGTTGAGGTCTCCCGCAACCAATAGGCGCGGGGATCTCAACAATGCAGCGGAGATGAACTCTGTGAGCTCTGGAAGGGATTGTGCAGGGTTGCGGGGAGCTCGGTAGCCCAGCACAATGCCAAATCTGTCCCGCTGTCCCACCAACAGATGAAGTACCTCCAACCCCTGGCTAACCAATGTCGAGGCCCTGCTGACGTGTAAAGAATCCCTGTAGACGATTGCGGCCCCTCCCCCCTTTTGACCCCCCAACCTTCCCACTCCCTCTACGAGGTACCCGGGCGGGCAAAGGAGAGAGAGGGAAGCCCCCCCCTCCGTGCCCACCCAGGTCTCGGTGATGAATGCCAGGTCGGGCTTCCCATCCGCAATAGTATCATAGATAAGAGGGATCTTGTTATGAACCGACCTGGCATTCATCAGGATACAGGTAAGGTTGGGGGCGCTGGTGGAGTGACTCCCGGGCACGTGGCAGAGAGCCGAGGGGTCAGAACGAGGGACAGACAAGAGTTGTCTGACCCGAGTTCTTTTTGCCTGACAAACCCTACGGCTACAAGCGTACCGCCCACGGCCCATCACCGTTGGTATGTGAGCCCCTGCATTCATGGCGAAAAAGAAAAAAAAAAAAAAGAAAAAAGAAGGAAAAAAAAAGAAAAAGGAAAATAAAAGAAAAAGGAAAAGAAAAAAAAAGAAAAAGGAGACTGGGCTGACAGTTCTGATGGTGCAGACTGGTGTGTCCTCTTGGAAGGGCTGTCTGGGGATGACTAGGATGGTGTCTTTGCTTGATGTGGGACAGCCTTTCTGGCAGCTCATTTATCTGGTAATTGTGGAAGAGCAACACAGTGCATTCATATGGAATTTAGATGAGGTTTGAAATCCTATCTTCAGCTCGGAGCCCTAGGCGTTGAATGACGGGAAAGTCAGCAACCCATAGATTTTGTTAGAATTTTTAAACAGGTTTGTTAGGAGTTAGTTACTTTATTTATTTATTTATTTATTATTTATTTATTTATGAGCTTGTATCCCGCCCATCTTCCCAATGGGAACTCTGGGCGGCTAACAGCATTAAAAACACATAAAACAACTGTTAAAACTACAAGCAATAGGGCAGCAGAGGACAAGATGGCGACAAGCCCCCCCCCCAAAAAAAAAGAAACGAAACGGAAAAAAACTAGTTCACAAGGTTGCTGAACGCCTCTCTAAATATTTATTTAAATAAAATATTTATTTAAATAAAATATCTTATTTAGTCATTAGTTATTTTGTTATATATTGATGCATGGTTTCATAGATAGATTAGATGGATAGATAGATAGATGGACAGACAGACATACAGGCAGGCAGGCAGGCAGGCAGGCAGGCAGATAGATAGATAGATAGATAGATAGATAGATAGATAGATAGATAGA
>JAHTLZ010000010.1:380621-393907 GCA_023846285.1 Phrynocephalus versicolor
TTGGTTGGTTGGTTGGTTGGTTGGTTGGTTGGTTGGTTGGTTGATTGCCGTTCACTGCCCCTCCCACTACTATGAGGGATGCATGTGTTTTCCTCACTGTGCAGAGCATCCTAAACTTCTAAGCTGAGAGTGTGGGCCAAACACGTCACCCCTTTTGTCTCACCAGCCTGCACTTCCACCACCAGGCCTGCCCTCCTGTCTGTGATGAAGAGACCTTGCCTTTTTGTAGCTGAACAGCACTGCTGCAGCATGCCTCCTCCCCCCCCCCCGGAACCTCTTGAATGGGGGGGGGAGCTGTATGGCTGCCGCCTATCCCAGCCACATTCAAGCAGGCTTACCTGTATCCTGCCCTTGTGTGTTGCCCTGTGCCTGAAGCCTCCACCTCCCACCACGGTCTGTCAAGGAAAGACAGGTAGGTTTTGCACCCTGGCTGCTCCAGATGTCAGGGCACCACCTGTGCTGTGCCAGTTGCCTGGCACCCCAGTATAAATCTGCCAACCCCCTGTGGCTAAGGGTTGTTCAGGATGGCAATTGGTGATGAGGTGTCAGTGCTGCTATAAACCTATAGAAGCCAGTACTCTCCTAGTCAGCCAGAGCTCTCATTTTCCCTAGACATATTTACATTTGCAGAAGACCATTTCCTGCAACCCTCCAAGCGTCTCCTGGGTAGCCTGAAACTTGTTCTTGCAATGTGGGGTCTGGCATCATCTGCCTCCCAACCTCTTGCTATTCATGTCCCTGGGCTGGAGGCTCATCCTCTGCCCTCTGATGACTCTTACCTTTTACAACAAGGATGCTGCTTGTCCCCTCGGTACCTCTTCATTTGCCAACCTACTGAGAAAAAGGTCTCATTTTTGCTTCTTCCTCTGGCAAGCAGAAGCCTAGCCGTTGGCTTTCTGATCTGCAGGAGCCAACGGGACCACTGAATATTAGGAGCTATCATTACAGATGTTTAGAACTACTGTACTAAATTTGGATTCGGATATATTCAGAAGTACCTGAATATGGCATAACTTTGTAAATTCTGAATATTTTCAAATCTGAATGCACACCCCTAGATTGTAGTCTTTGCCGCATTAACTTAATGGAGAGTCTTTGTTAATGGTTTGTTTGTCTGTTTTGAACATCTTCATAGAATCATAGAATCATAGAATTATAGAGTTGGAAGAGACCTCATGGGCCATCGAGTCCAACCCCCTGCCAAGCAGGAACCCCTTCACAATATCTTGCTTCTAGGCAGAGCATTCACCCTGTATAAATAATATGCAATGAGACCAATAGCTAGCTCTCAGACTGTGTTGAGGACATAATCTGTGCTTCTATGGTTATGGCCACTGTTACGCCAAATTCCTGCTTTTAAAAACAGATATCGATATCACAGAGTTCCACACATGGAATCATTGCAAGTAGTTTGGGGAGCTGGAAAAAAAACCCCACTCACTATACAAGTTGACATATAGAGTTCCTTGGTGCTCAAGTTGAGAGCTGGGCACTGAGTGACTGTATACACACAGCTCTCCTTAGCTGGACTAGTCTCCTGTAATGATCGTTATTACATATCAAGATGAGTGCCACTTCCCACGGCCAAAACCAAGTTGTAAAGCAAAGCATAGCATGTGTAAACACGCATCTAGTGTGACAAAGTAAGAAGAAACTAGGTAAACTAGGATCAACACTACGAACTGAAAAATACATTCTGTAAAAACCTACTTCAGTACTGTATAGAAACAGCGCTGTGCTGAACATCTTCAAGACTACATATTAGATCCAGCTGTGTCAACCATGGACTTAGTTTTCCCACTGCACCTCAGAGCAAGGTGGCACCAAGTGTTTCAAGGCCTTATGAGAACTTCTTAGGGCACTTTTACACGACCTCTAAAATCTGCTGACAACTTAAATTCGGACCAGAGATCATGGGGGTAGTTCCTCTTCCTGTGTTCCCACTCTTCTGCCCTCCATTGCTCCTATCTGCGGTGAGAGGAGGGAGAAAAAAAAGGGCGAAAAGAATGCAGGCTCACCTCCGCTCACCTCCATCTGCCCTCCGGAGCAGCCCCATAAGATTCCTGTCTCTTAAAGGGGCGGCGGGGGTCAAAAAAACAAACAGAAGGCGAGGGGAGCCCGGCATCCACAGCTTTACAATCCGCATCTGAATTTTTTTTACTTCCGGAGACCAGGTACTTCTAAAGTGCGCTGGGGTGCGTTTAGGTGGGCGTGGTCATACTTTATTTTGTTTAAAGTCCGCAGCTGGTGGGAAAACAATTTTAAGCTCCGCATCTGGGAGCCCTTTGCCTCGGATTTTAGGGGTCATGTAAAAGCAGCCTTAGTGGTGATGAGTGACTGGAACGCCAGCAGTTTAGGTCCCCCAGAAGCTGGGAGTTCGGTTCCTGTGAGTAGAGCCTGCAGAGTCTCTTTGAATGCTCCCTGGGAGAAGGAAAATGGTCAGCCACTGCTGAACACTCTCTACCTGGGAAACCCGGAAAAGGGTTACCATCAGCCAGAATTCACCTGATGTTGGATGATGATGTTTTTGGTTAGTGGTGGTGCTTTTCTGGTCACTATGTATCTGCCCTTATCTGAGGCCAGTGCAAGGAGTTGGGGGCCATCAGGATAGGAGGAGGTGGGCCTTGCTGTTGTTTTGCTCCGTCCTGGATTTTCCCTGACTGCTGACCAACATTCTGGTGCTTGAGGAGTTAACCAAAGGTGCTTGGCAGCTGGTGCTGATGGAATTGTGTGATGCTCTGCATTTTACAGCAGAGCATAACACAAAGCTCTCAAGGCAGCACTGGAAAAAGCTTTATCTCCGGTTGCAGAGGCCAAGCTCCGAGGCCTCTGTGTAATATTGCTTGGCTGCCTCTGGCACAGAGAGGAGAAAACACACTGCCCGATGCCGGGCATTTCCTTGTATCTAATCTTTCTTTTTCATCCCTGCAAGGCTTTCTCTCTAGGTTACCTTATCCAGCACTTCACTTCTCCTGCTTCCAGGGTTCCCGGTCCATCTCGCCACATCTCACTCTCTTGAACCTATAGTGGCTAAACAACCCCACCCAACCACCCCGTCAATAATCTTTTTGTGCCCAGCATCTCTCATGTTCTCTGATGCCTCAAAGGGGCTCCAGAGATCTTGTTGAGAGATAGGAAGGGCTCCTTCCAGCAGGAACACAAGGTGGCGGGGGGGGGGTGTAGGGTAAGGAGAGAGAGAGACAGGGCCCCTCCTGCCTCTGTTCTCCCGAAGTGGAGCTGTAACGCGACATCAGGCACAGAAAATCCAGCCAGAGTGAGACAAATGACAAAATGGAGAAACATAAATAGGCATTGGGATGCTTTGTGTATCCGTGGAGTATGATTTCTCACTGAAGCTTTGCCATCTCTCTCTTCTCTCTCTCCCTCTCTCTCTCTCTCTCTCTCTCTCACACACACACACACACACACACACACACACACACAGAGCTTATAATGTGCAGTGTTTATTTCATGCCACGCTAACACACAAGATCCTTCACACAATAGAGCTGGTGTCAGTCCATTTCTTGCTAGGTTGAGCTGGAAATTACATGGGAACCATGCTGCTTTGAGAAGAAGTTGGCCCAGAAATGCCACGGGGAGAGGTCGGGTTGCTTGCATGGGATGGCCCTTGCTGTGGATCCTCTTCTGAGGCAGGCCACACGCCACGGCAACTCTTCACTTGAACTCTCAGGTCTTGGTTTGCAATGGAAAGCCATTCCACCTCCCACAGTATACACAGATAGCCCTTCCCCACAAAGTACCACCCAGCCAAGAATCTGTAACCTGTCCTCTGTGTGAAAAATAAGGGAGAGGGTTGGCAGCGTCAAACAAGCCCCAGTCTTTGAGTGTGGGACTCGGAACGTGTGGGTCTAAGGGCTTTCTTCACCTGCCTTTTAGGTGTTGCATCTGGGGCCATGCGTTGGTTAGGTCAGGCTGTGTTCTTTGGGAAGCGGGTCTTTATATACTGTAATTCAAGGCTGCGGGGCTGGTGTGGCTGGAGCATTTTGGTGCATGGCTGGGAGTCCAAATCCTCATGGTGCTTCTCAAACGAAGAATTAGGGCGTTTATACACGACCCCTAAATTCTGCCGCAAATGGCTCCCACCTCCGGAGCTTAAAAATGTTTCCCCACCAGCTCCGCAGTTTACAGGCAATTAAGTGCGACCCCGCCCACTTTAGCACGACCCAGCGCACTTTTCTTGTACCTTCTCTCTGGAGGTGAAAATTCTTTGATGCGGTGCAACGATAGTGAGTGCGGGGCTCTCCTCGCTTCTGTTTGCTGTTTTTTGGCTCCCGCCCCTTTAAGAGCTACTTAAGAGCTACTGGAATGTTGCCTCGGCAAGAGCCGGCAAGAGCGGAGGCAGAACAGGAGGTGAGCCAAGTTCTTTTCTTCCTTTTTTTCTTCCCTCCCCTCACGCAGCCAGCAGCCAGGGTGGGAACACAGGAAGAGCGACAAGCCCCTAAGATCTCTGGTCCGAATTTAAGGGACCAGCGGATCTTAGGGGTCGTGTAAAAGCGCCCTCAGCTGGGTGACCTGGAGTACATGTGGTCTGATGGGCTGACGTGCCTTACCATCTGGATGGCCTTGGGCAACGTGCCTAGTTCCAAAGCACCACCAGAAGGAGACATTGGAAAACCCACTGTTGAGGACTATGCCTAGAAGACCTTGGGAGATGATAAGTCTGAACAGTTGTTGTTTTTGGTGGTGGTTCGGCTGGTTCATTAGGGATATATCAGCCACTGACCTGTGTGGTACCTCAGGGTTCTGTTCTGCTTCCTATGTTATTTATCATTTATATGAAATCACTGGGGGAAATTATTCGGAGTGTTGGGGTGAAGTGTCACCAATATGCCTATGACACTCAACTCTACCTCTTGTCACCTCCAGATTCCAAGGAAGCTGTTTTGACTTTAGATCAGTGCTTAGCTCCAGCAATGAACTGGATGAAGAAGATGAAACAGAAACAAACCCCAGACAAGATAGAGGTGTTTCTGGCCAGTAAAAAAGAAGATCAAGGGATAGGGATGCAACCTGTACTGGATGAGATTATCCCCCAACTGAAAAATGAGGTGTGTAGCTTGGGGGTGCTCCTGGACTCATCCTTGAGCCTAGATGCCCAGGTCACAGCTGTGGCCAGGAGTGCATTTGCAAAATTAAAACTAGTACATCAGTTATGCCCATTTCTTGAGAAATCTGCTCTGGCCTCTGTGACACATGCCCTAGTGACCTCCCGGCTGGACTATTGTAATGCGCTTACCAATGGAAAGTCTCAGGAAACTTCAATGAGTCCAGAACGCAGTGGCCAGTTTGCTGAGTGGAGCAGGGTACACGCCTACTAAAGCAGCTCCACTTGCTGCCAATCAGCTATCGAGCAAAATTCAAGGTGCTGACCTTAACCTACAAAGCACAAAACGGCCTGGGTCTAAGCTACTTCAAAGATTGAATATTGCAGTATGAACCGGTTCAGGTGCTAAGGTCATCAGGAGAGGCCTTTCTCTCCATCTCACCACCTTCACAGGTGCATCTTATAAGAACACATGAAAGGGCCTTCTCTGTTGCTGCTCCCAGACTTTGGAACTCTATCCCGCTGGAGGCCAGGACTGCCCCATCTCTGCTGTCTTTCCTCTTCAGGCAAGCTTTCCCTGAATGAGGGACTACCTACTATGTGACTTTATATGGATTACTGTACATGACTGCATTGACTGATTTCATAAGAATACTCGTGTTTTCCGTGTTGCTTTTCACCCCTCATAATGGATTTTTCTTTTCTTCTTGCATGCTCTTTATAGCTCTAATGTTACCTTTTAATGTTCTAAGGTGCCTCTTCAAACTCCCTGTTCTTAACTTGAATATTGGATGTCTTAAACGTTCTGGGCTGTATATTGTCCCTCATTATTGTAAGCCACCTTTGGTCCTTTTCCAAGGAGAAAGGTGGGGTAATAATATTCAAAAAAAACAAACAAACAATACTGTATTTGACTAATAGGAGTTGTGCAGAGCAATCCTACTAACTGTGCCTGGGAGAACTAAGAGGACAAGGGACCATCACATGGTTGGGAAGTAGCTATGTTTTCTTTTCTTCCTGCTGAGTATGTTTTTCTTCTTTAATAAAACAACACACACACACACACACAGAGAGAGAGAGAGAGAGAGACAGAGAGCTACTAGCAGGAAGAACGTAATATACATCAGCTTCAAAGTTGACAAACATTTCACATATACCTGGTGCTGTTGGTGGCTCCAGGCATTTCTCATTCAAGCCGCAACGTCCTCCCAAATATGCTTGTTCTTGGTATCGACCCTGGCCTCATCTGCCATCAGAAGTTTGAAGATGGCAGGACAACCATGTGATTAGGTTGCTCTGCCAGGGGACAGTGGCAGAATCTGTGTACATTGGACCCTCGTATAACAAATGGTTTGTATAACATCAAATCTGTACAACATAAAAAATTCCTGAGATAGGCGAAATTTGCTTAACAGAATCGTCTATGGGGCGAATCCGTACAACATAAAAATTGTTGTGATTAGGGATTACTCTGTTTCAATGCATTCCTATGGGGAATTTGTATAAAGGAAAATTTGCTTAACATAATTTCATCTGGAACAAATTAATTCCTTTATACAAGGTACCACTGTACTTCTGCGCACAACGGAAATCAACAGGTGTAACCAGAGAAAAGTCACAGTGGAGCCATTCCATCTTTCTTCTCCTCGATGACAGATTTTTCTCTTTATGACAAGCTCAAGACAACAGTGGAGAAAAGAATGGGAGAATAGAAAAACAAAGAAGGTGTATAAGTGGAAGAGGACACCACTGGGGGTGAGATCCCAGTAAAATCCCACAAATGAGGCACTGCGAGTGTACAATAAAGCCTCCTGCATAACCAAGGGACTTTCTGTCTCTGTGATTTAAATAGTCTCTTATTCAAAAATCAGTTTTTAAAAATTAGATCATCTGCCCAGATAATCAGAGGAAATGTTCTTTGTCTATCAAACTGTTTGGGTAATTGATGGATTTCATCACTTAATCTTGCATTGCCACTGTAAACACTTTTATTTATTTATTTATTTATTTATTTATTTATTTATTTATTTATTTATTTATTTATTTATTTATTTATGAGTATTTTACCCCGCCTTTCTCCTTGGAAAAGGACCCAAGGTGACTTACAGTAATGAGGGACAATATACAGTCCAGTACATTTAAGCCATATTCAAGTTTAAGAACAGGGAATTGAGGGGTGTCTTACAGCAATAAAAGGCAACATTAAAGCTAAAAGAGAATGTGAGCAGTTTGCCACTGAATATGTAGGAACATAGAGCCATTATTGAATCCAATACTCTTCTTGCCCAGCCTTTCGTTCTCCCTTATGGGATATCTAAACTCAACTGGGACTCAAGTGCCATTGTCTGTGCAGTGCATCGGGCATTCAAAGATATACAGTACTGCCATGGACTAGGGGTATTAGCTGCTTAACTCTTAGATTAGTAATCTATTATGGTGAATAGGGGTGGAACCTAGGTTATCATATTGAAGCACTTGTGAATAATTATCTCCCATTCCTGGAGCACAGGAATGGTTTTGGGAGATACTTAATGTGGTTGCACCTCACTAGTAATTGGAAGGGCCATGATGGGTCTGACCTTCCATACAACAACTTTCTTTTCTTCCCAGAATCAAGGCAGCCAAATGCAGATCATCACTATTAGCTCTAAATGAGGATGGGGTGGTGGTGGTGGTGGTGGTGGTGATGATGATGATGATGATGATGATGAACTATACTCTGTTTGCTATGCTATTGGGAAAAGTCTGAGGTGCATATTAAATTAATTACACGGCAATAACAACATCTCTATACCCGCTGGGAGTACAAAGGGATCACGGGGAGCTCTTAGCCTTTTACCTGATAACCTGAAGCACAGTGAAAACATGAGACACCAAGCAGCTTGTAAGAGCCTTAAAAACACTCCCTGTTATGGTGTCCGCTCTTTTTTCATGCATCCTTTTAAAAATGTATTCATCAGGAGCTACTTAGGAGAATATACATGAAGAGAAGAAGTGGCGAGGAATGCAAAACAGATTTTTTTTTGGTGGGGGGAGGGTCTATAATTCCCAAAATCTCCTAGCCAGCACAGTAAAGGATTCTGGGCATTGTAATCCAGTAATATAATTTTTCTGCGCTTCGGGTGCACTTCACCATGTTTGCTGTCACACCATTGGTGATGTCAGCTTTGTGCCAAGGCCTTGGGTGTCACTGAGATTTTGCCATTGGCGCCTGTCGCCCTGGGGTCCTAGCAGATGGCCAGGGCTTATAGGGGGACAACCCCCCCCACTCGCTGCCTTTGCCTCAAAGCCTTCTTATGCCAGTGAGTAAAATGGATACAGAGTGGCTGGCCGGGGGGGGGGGGGGAGGTGTTAAGAGCTTCTGAGCACTTTGAGATAACCCAGGAATGGTGCTGGCAGCTCCCTTTAAAAGCTCGTTTCTTCAAGCAGAAAATGTTATACTCTCTGTGAAGTATGTAAAATGCAAATGGTCTGCTTCGGGGGGGGATGTATTCCTGTGTAGATTTTAAGAAACAGAGGGCACTGACCCAGGGGTTTGATGTATTCTGTGCAAATAGGGTAAACAGTGTTGGTGATCAGGAAGAGTAAGCACTTGCTGGAGCCCCAACCTGTAACCACAGAATCACGAAGCGGCTCACTTGCCACCAATCACTTTGTGAGGATAAAAAGAGGGGGCCAGTACAGCAGCTTTTTATTTTGCTTTGTTTTGCTAAAGAGCCAAAGCTGCATCCAGGCTTTTCAGGCCCTTAGTAAGAGAGAGTCACAAGGGGTTTTAAGAATATACAAGACCTAGTGACAGGGTTGGGGCAGGAGAGACTAAACCCCAAACAGTGGTTGAAGGGACCCAGAAACATTTTTTTTTTTTGGATATAGACCTTGGGTCCCCAGATGTGGTTGGACTAAAACTCCCAGAAGCCTTCACAACTCATTGTGCCGGCCTGGACCTCTCGGTAGTCCGAGAACACCTGTGGACCCACTGATGTGGAGGGATTATGACATTGTCTGCCAAACCCCACAGATTGTCTTACTTCCTCTATGTATTGTCTTACTTCCTCTATGTCCCAGAAACAGAAAATTATTGTGGTCTAGCCATGCTGTCACTCAGTGTTGCTTTGTGTAGTAGTGGCTTGGTCTCAGATGGGTTATTAGCTTTATAAAATACTTCCTTGGTACAAATAAACTATTTCTAGCTTTGATGGTTGCTTTCTGGTACTAGGAGAAAGTACCTCCTGCAAAAAGTGTGTGTGTGTGTGTGTGTGTGTGTGTGTGTGTGTGTGTGTCCTTTCCTCTCATCTGCCTCTTTCTCTACTTGCTCACCATTTTTGCATTTCCCACCACCCTGTGCCTTATCTGTCCCTGTGGCTCTCCTTGGAGCCGTTCCATGTTGTTTATGCATTCAGCATATAGCAGGCCTCCATCATCACTCACTCCATCCAGAGCCAAGCAGAGAGAAAAAGAGAGAGAGAGAGCGCTGCACGTATTAGTGGACTCTCCTTACAGATACAGCTATGCAGACTCTCAGTATGGGCACTTCACCTTCAAAATTTACCGCAAGCCCTAACATATAAGACTGTGTCATAGATCAGAGGTTCTTAATCCGTGGCACTTGTGCCAGCAGAGGATTACAAAATAAGCAGATGCAAGTAGTTGGGGTGGGCTATGATATCTGCCTCCCTTACACTCCTCCCTTTCCTGTTAGTGTCGTGCCCTATCTCCTTCTGCATTACATGCCTTGAGTTCATAGAATCATAGAATCATAAGGTTGGAAGACACCTCAAGGGCTATCCTGCCATGCAGGAACCCCCATCAAAGTACTCCCAACAGATGGCCATTGAGCCTCTGCTTTAAAACCTCCAAAGAAGGAGACTCCACCACCCACCTTGGCAGCATGTTCCGCTGCTGAACAGCTTTGTCAGGAAGTTTCTCCTAATGTTCATTCATTCATTCATTCATTCATTCATTCATTCATTCATTCATTCATTCATTCATTCATTCATTCAATCAATCAATCAATCAATCAATCAATTTCTATACTGCAAAACTATCTGGGCGGTATACAAACTGAACCTCTTTTCCTGTAGTTTGAAACCATTGCTCTGAGTCCTAGTCTCTGAAGTCATGGAAAACAAACCTGTCCCCTCTCCAATATGACATCAAATTATTTGAACATGGCTATCATATCCCCTCTTAGCCTTCTTTTTGAAAGGCTAAACATTCCCAACTCCTTAAGACATTTCTACCAGACATTGAACCATCCTGGTTGCCCTCCTCTGGACCCGTTCAAGGTTGTTAACTTCCTTTTTAAATTGAGGTGCACAGAACTGAACACAGTACTCCAGGTGGGTCTGACCAGAGCAGAATAGAGTGGTACTATCCACTCCCTTAATCTAGACACTAGGCTTCTGTTGATGCAATCAAGAACTGCATTGGCTTTCTTGGCCGCCTAATCACACATTTTCCATTGATAATCTTTGGCCTACTGGATTAATTTTGGAAGCTCCCTGTTTTCCCTAATCCTGTGCTCCCCCAGCTCAGCAATCTCCTCCACAATGATTAATATAAGGTCTGCCATTTAACAAAAATCCCCTTTCCAGAGAGCAGGTGAAGAACCCATGAGCATTTTGTTCCCTTCATCATGGGAATCAGGTTCTGTAGCAGCATGACTGGTGGAAAGTAGGATATGAAGGGATGAGAACCAGTGTCCTGGTGAATGTGCGCACGTCTCAGCATTACCATAGATTTACTAGAAAATGAGGTCCACTCAACACACCAGGGACACTCTAGGAGGTGCACATGCTTAGGATTGGATTGCAAAGAGGTCAGCTGGAGCCCTTACTTGGCTTCCTCTCCTTTATCAGATCACCTTTGCCTACCCTAAAAAATATTGAAGTCTGATGTATTTTTTGAATGCTGATATTTGGGGTGTACTCTGTCTCCATTGACAACAATCCTTGGACTAAAGCTACCACAAGGTGAGCCCCAGTCACCCCTTTCTGGTGACTCTGGAAAACGCACTCTCAGTGATTTCCGTTCAGCCCCATCACCAGCCAATTTATCTAGAAATCTCACTGAGTTCAAGGGGGACCTACCTTCCAGTAAACAGGCATAGGCTTCTCACTATTACAGCAGAATTGAGTAATTTACTCAGAATTGAGTCCTATCAAGTTAATCCCAAAGCAACTATGCATGAGGAATGTGTGAGTAACTTGTTTCATTAGGAAAAAGCAAATAAATAAATAAATGGAGTTTCCTCTTTACCTTTGGTTGAACTTATGGAAACAGTATGTTCTGCATCTATTCCCAGGCTTTAGAACTCTTCCCCAATATAAGCAAACTTTTCCTTTCTTTAATAGAGTTTCACCACAGTGCAAAATCCCTTTTGTTTTGGGAAGATATTTGGGCTAGGGACTGTGTTAATTGTTCTTCTATTTTGTCTCTCTTAAAGGATTTTAAAAGATTATGTATGTTCCGGACTGGTGTTGTTTTAACCAAGGCTTTTTAAATGCTTCCTTAATTTATTCTGCTGCTTTTATATTGTCAGTGTTATTTTTGCTGCTGGCATGGCATTGCTTTGTGATTTGGCCTCCTGGAATTTAGGAAAGGCAGATCAGAAACTTAAGAGGAAGGAAGGAAAAATTCCTACATATACTATACACTAAATCACTGTACAGTATAGCTAGATGAAGTTAAAATGCCAAGGAAACCACGCATGTGAAATAAATCTGCATATATGGAAAGAGAACTAAAGATCCATTTCAAACAGAATGGGAGGGCGCAATCCAGCAGAGGCACAGCTGGCTTTTTGGACCACAGGTGGCATGCTTGTGGATAAGCTATTTTCCAGCAATCCAATGGCATACAGGGGATTGCGAACCTGTCCAACAGTGTTCTGGGCTGGTGATAAATGGGCTGGTGATGGTAAACAGACCTTTTAGAACTACAGTACTGGTAAGGTGACTCCTTCCTGGATCTGGGTTAGAGTAATTCCTCTGCACTCAGAGGGTTGCTTCAAGGGAGAATGTTTCCCAGCAAAGGATAGCACATTCCCGGCTTTCTGACCGCACCTGATATAAACACCTGCAAAATACACAAAGGCCGTCGGTCTGCCTTCTCAGCCCTTTGATTTAAAACAGAACAGAGTCCTTTTAGGGGTGTGTATTTTCCTGTTCACATATGAGCCCCAGCAAGAGCAGAGAAGTTGCCAAGTATGCTGGGTAGCCCAGAAGAATCTTGGCTCTTAAGATGAGCTTCCTTAAGAGGGCCAACCTGAGGGGCCGACTCCCTTTCAGAGACTTCTTCCTCCAGACAAGCTGCAATTTGGCTGCTGCAAGGCGGGGGGGGGGCGGCGCTGGTGAAGAGCAAACCTCCTCATGGATGCCTCTTTGTTCTTCTCCTTGCTGCTTGGTCCTCACCAGCAGGTGGGGATGATTTAATCATGGATTTGATTAAGAAATTTAAAAAATAATAAGATAAACTGGGTTTTCTGGTCTAAATGTATATTTATCTCTAGGTCACCTCCTCACCTGCCCTTGTAGCCTCCCATAAGCACCTAGCTTTGTGCAAACACAACCCCCCCCCCACACACGCACACCACATGCAATGGGGAAAAGCCTTCCCCTTGGCTGCATAGAAGGCATTTCCCCTTCCCGGGTTTCCCGCCCGGCAGGTTCTCTTCTCCCTATGGGGCTGGTCCTCCCTTGCACCTGGCCTAGTAGGGCTACCTGCTGGCTGGTGGTGTTGCTATGGAGCTGCTACTCTTTGGTGGCAGGAGGGAGGGACAATCCTGGCCCCCATCTTCCAATTCTGCCTCTCCAGGTGGAGTCCCTCCTGTCTCATTCATTCTCCTTTTTCCTCTCCCTTTTATTAATCACTCTCCAGCCAGATTCCCCCCCCCTTGGGTGGGGAGGGTGGGTGTGAGAGAGAAAGAAAGAGAGAGGGGGGAATAACTTGCTGACAGCCCTGCTGGCAAACAACACGAGCTGGACGCAAGGGCAATCTGCTTCCTTTCCCTCTCCGGGGCCAGGGAGCATTCCTGCATTACTTAGAGCTATTCCGCTGCTTGTCGTAATTCATCTCCTGTGTTATTTTAGAATGAGCCCCAAGGCCAGCGTTTCTGGGAGCATCACAGTCAAGCATTGCCTTGAATATTAAGCCTTAAAACGGAGTGATGCAGAAAGAAAGAAAGAAAGAAAGAAAGAAAGAAAGAAAGAAAGAAAGA